>JAEQML010061660.1:0-25471 GCA_016904865.1 Pissodes strobi
ATTATCGAAGCATTCGGTGGAATGAAAACAAATATTTCAAAAGCGCAAAGGCAATCGGACGTTGAATAAATTGCTATATATAAAGTTTTACAGAAGTTTGCACTACAATAACGTCACGTGATTCATCCGATCTTTCTTTCGTTTTAACACGACGAATGATATTTTATATTCCCACTTATATTCTTACGGACTGTTTGTGTTTGCAGCAGTTCGAGTTAGCTGCCAGCCGGCTGCGATAAAAGTTAAAGTCCTTATTATGGACAATTTTGCGACCGAAATAGTCTAGTCAGCGAGTTTATCAAAAAGGGGACATTTAAGAACATTTCTAACTCCGTTAGTGAAGAATATAACTTCCAATTAAAATGAAAATGGCACAAATGTTCTTTGGCATAATTTCATTGAATCTGATGTAATTGTTTCCTCGAAATTTAGCGTTCTAAATTTAGTTCATTTTCATAACTGTGATTGTGGAGTAACACAGGATGAATAAGTAATTGCACTGCGATTACTTAAAGTAGTTTGGAGCATTTAAGTTAATTGTTTTCAACAAATTGTGGGAGATATATTAGTAACAATTTTATCAATCGTTTACAATGCCACAGTAAAATACAAAAGCCATAGGTATATTTTGGACTTAAGTCAGGTAGACATATTATTTTATATGGAATTTTTTACTTTATGAAATTCCAAAATTCACGAGCTGCAAATATTAAGTCTCGAAAAAGTTTTCTGTATCGACTTTTAAATAATTATAATTATTATCCTTATTATTAAATTCTCGAGTCTAAGGTCATTGTAGTTCTTCGGCAACTTTACGTCGATGTTCTCGAAAACGTAAACTTTTATATCTGTTTTTAAATCTTAATTTCAAGTAATTATGAACCAACGAGAAAATAATTTAAATTTGACTAGAAATCAACAAACTTTACTAAAATTTAAAGGATACTTAGCAAAAAAACTGAGTGCGTAAATCCAAGTTATTTGAAAAGTTCTGGGTAATAAAAAAATATGAATGCCAAGGGACAGGATTTTAAGCATTGAGAAGAAGAAATCACCCTCTTGTAAAAGCTTTAATAGCTGCACAAAATACTTTCCAGAAATGTTCTGTTTGAGAGAAATAGGAACGTCTAAATTTAATATCAAAATGACTTCCAATCTTTTGTTAACTAATACACACTTAACATAGCACACAACGTTACAAATTGCTTTTAAGTCGTTGAAGATAAGGAACGTAAAGTAAAAGCTATTTTGGGTATAAAAGCATCCTTTGATGTTTATGCAAATATATATAGAACAAACGTAATAAAAAACAAGTACAAATAAGAGTTTCTCCGAGATATTGCTTTTATTTTTCTGTCTTAATTTAAACGTATTACTCTTTGAATGAAATCCGGTACGATTTTATTATATGCACTCGCACATGCCTAAAAATCTTAAAATTTATTATACCCGTATATAAATAGGTGAGATTCTATAAAATGTATTTAACATTGTTGCTATGCTTGGGATGTACAATGTACAAGGCGAACCAGATAGCTCCTTAAATGGAAATGTCTCCATTATTTTTGAAATTAGAAAAAATATTTCCAACAAAAGTTCTTTGATTTCATCTGCTTTTTCACCATCCTTTTGTTTTGATGTACACATAGTATTTTAAAAGAGCAAGGCACATAACAACTTTGTTTTTTAAAATGTAGTACCACACTTTCTAATAATTTTCAATTTTCTATTAAATTTTGCGCAATTCTTGTATGATATATCTTGTATGAAAAACCTAACAGTTTCGATATTGAAGACTTTAGAATTACAAAGTACTATGTGTTTTCCATAGAATTGCCCACCTGCTGCTCCCTAAAGGTAAAATTTTATTTTCCAAATGTCATGGGATTGATGTTTGAAGTCTGAGTTATGAGCCTTGTTCGCGGAGACGATTCATGAGTAGTTCATGACCTGTACGGGATTTATAATACGATCCAATTATGCACATCTGTGATTCGGAACTGATCAGGAAACTACAAATCTCCGCGAACGATTTACTTGTTCGGAATCCAGCCGCGATGTTGACTTATATTTGAAGTTGACAGTTGAACTTCATCTTTTTTGTTTTCTCATTTCCTCCTAGTATTTTTGCGTTTTTGGAACGGTTGTACTGTTATTCTGAACGAGACTGGATGGTTAGGATAGGAAGCGATAAAGTTATCGACCACTTCTTATGCCGACAATCCTTTTATGCAGTTTAAGACCATGCAACACATTTTTCCTATTAAAGTTAGCAAGCAAGGATTTTATTTGAAAACAAACCTAGCACCGGAGAGTCGTGTTACAAAGCCCGGCTCGGGTAGTGGAGTCGTAGAGCGCCACCAGTTTTTCTCAACTAAACTGAAAAAGCTCCGCTGGTATTGCACGGGGTTACTAGGGAAGCTCATAAAACAAAGGAATTCAAACTTTAATTTAATAAAGAAAACACAATCTAAAATTTAAGGAACAATCTATTTGCGGTAATTGTTTAGTATAGGTCCTTCACATAAAATGACTATTTTATTATTATAGAAGGTTAGAGCTCATCTTAAAAAGTCATTTTTTACCAAAATGTTCGGCGGAAATGATAATTTATGGAAATATTGAATATTTTTTACCTTAAATCTGAAGGACATATATTAAACAATTACGGGGGGAGTAATTGTTTGGTATATGTCCTTCACATAAAATTACTATTTTCTAATTATAAAAATTTAGCGTTCATCTTAAAAAGTAATTTCATACAAATATTTTCTGGCAGAAATGATAATTTACGCAAATTCTGGGTTAATTTCGATTAATTTGGCCTGTATTCGGTTAGTTTGAGTTAAATCCGGTTAGTTTGGATTAGCAAAAAAATAACAGAGCGATAGTGCGTTCCTTTCAACTTATTAAGCATCAACAACACGAACATTTTTTTATTATTTTTTTTTAAATCTTTGGGTTAGTTTGGTTATTTTATCTCGTAAAATAAGAATAAATGATTTAGTTTTGGTTAGTTTTACTAACTTAACTAACCCAAGCTAATTTGTTTATTATTTTACGAGATGATGATGAGAAACTAACCCAAAGAAACACACAATAAATATAAAAGCGGGTTTTTGTAGATGTATCCATATGGTCAAATTTTTTAAATTTATGAGATAAGTCAATAATCTAGAACAATACGAAAAAAAATAACATTAATAAGACCAACATTTAATAATTATTAGGGCTGGTCTGCTTCTGCTGCAGCTTTGAAAAAATGATGGACTCGATTTTCTAAACTAAACTTTCTTTTAAATAGAAATTTTCCCAAGTACCCAATGAAATAACTTTCTTTTCGCCCATAACGTGGTATGCCTCCTCTTACATCTCTCCACGTCCTTTCAATATTTTGAGTGTGTACTCTTTTATCATCGGGATTTATAAACTGTATTGAATGATTTACAGTTAAAGGCAGAAATTGTTCATTTTTTAACCCATCATAGGCCTTCCAGCAGTCGCTCACTAAAGTTCCTGGTTTACTCTTTAATTATATATAATAAAGTAGTAGCATCCCTCTTTTCAATAGGTACCAAAAACATATTATTTGAGTTTCTTTCGAAACCACCAAAGACCCATTGACCCGGAATCACACGACCACGATTATATTTTCTTTTACCAAACTTTGCCTTGTCGATTTCTACAGTAACATCCGGTCCACCAAGTTTTTCGGAATGCTTCAGACACCATTCTAAACATACTTCTCTGCAGTATGAAGACCAATCAACTACTGTACCCCAACTACAGCCAACTTCATTACATATTATTTTTGTCTTGGGAGTGGCAAAATATTCCACAATACTGTTAAATATCCACACTTTTCAATGGACAATTTACTCTTGGAAAACTAAGTATTATTTCTTCCTCTTTTTATAAATTGGCATTGTTGTTTCCCCCTTTTCTTACTTTTTTCAACTCTTAAATCAATAAATGAACATACATAAATAAGACATTTTGAGACAAGAACTAATACTTAATTTTTAAAGCACCTAAATGCAAAGCGATTAATATTTAATTAATATTGCAAATTTCCTAATATTAATATTACATGTTTGACAATCTGCTATTTTTATAAATTATAAAAAATATATATTTTTTGAGTTCTTGTCAGTAACAGCCAGAAATGGCCTTCTTTGATAAAATATATTTTACATACAGCTCACGTTTAGCCAATGACACAAATATTGTTTAAAAAAAATTCTTGTTTTTGGTTAAAAAGTAGCGCTTTCGCACGTTTTAAAATCTATTGATAATGTAGATTTTGATTTCAAAACGTGTTATCGCGATATTTTCAAAAGCTGACAGATTTAAGGTAAAAAATGTTCAATATTTCTATAAATTATCATTTCTGCCAAGAAATTTTTGTATGAAATTACTTTTTAGGATGGACTCTAACCTTCTATAATAACAAAATAGTCACTTTATCTGAAGGACCTATACTAATTATTTAGTAGGTAAAAAATGTTCAATATTTCCATAAATTATCATTTCCGCTAGAAAAATTTTGTATAAAATTACTTTTTTTCAACCTTCTATAATAAGAAAATAGTCATTTTATGTCAAGGACCTATACTAAACAATTACCCTATTTGCTACTAAGTTCTTTTTTTAAACACAGCCAAAATCCTACAGTAAAATTTGCAATTTAAAGACAAAGGAATGTCATGACTATTAAAGTAATTGATAAAAAATAGAGTACAATATGGAGATTGTACGGATACCTACCAATTCTTTTGTTAACTCGGAACTGTATGCCTTACAACTAAATGCTCTAAACACTACAATCCGAAGTGATCACTTTGATTTTACTTAAGCTTATTACATATATGTGTGCGTGCGCTAATAGCTGCACCAATTATAAGGGTAGCAATAATAGTAGGTAGTGATAAATGACCACAATAATTAAATCAATCGACCCGATAAATGAATAAACAAAGAATAAAATTATTGAAAACTGTCTGAAAGCTCGGCTGTCAATGCTTGATTTATATTTTAAAAAAGAAATTAAGAGCGATTATATCAATTGATCAGAAAAATAAATGAACAAGTAAACTTCAGCTATCTTAAAGCTTGGCCGACAAAACTAAATTTATATTTTGGTATTATTAATCGGCCAGAAAATAAATGAATACATAAATTACTGCTTCTGTACGATACCCGGATCCAGTCGTCGAGCTCTGGTGGAGGCGCCGGGCACCCGTAATATGGGTCTGGCCCCGAGGGTAGAGCAAGCAGAGGACTCGGCAATAAAATTGGCCCGGAGATAAGATTTGTAGCCAGGTGATAGAATCCTGTATTAACCCAATACGCATTAAACAAAACCCCCTTACTTCAATGGAAAAAAACTATAGCCCCCATAAATAAGTATATTTTCTTTATAAAACACATCACACATTAAAATACAGAAGGTACAAACAACCTGAATATAAAAAAAGAGATAGGCATGAATCGCCCCTAAAAGAAAATATAACCTTCCCCATATGATCAAAACTAAAGTCACATTAAAATAAAAATTCAGATATGTTGAAATGGAATAGATAAGATAACACATGGAATGCAAAGCAAATGGGACTATGTAAAAAAAGGTTAACACATATGAAGCAATTAAATCGTTAAATTAGACAAAAAAACTGCAGCAATAATTACCTCGCTTTTGACGGAGGGTGGCTAGAAAGTCGACGGTCTCGGTTTAGAAAGAAGAGCTGGGAAGCCTCTGGAAATAAGGGAAAAGGCCATTAGCATCATGGCGCCCACGTGCTTCACAAGCAATAGAAAAAAATTAATTCCAGAGAAAATGCTTACCTAGTGCAGTATTTAGATCCCGATTAATCGGTCGTGCCAAAACACAAACTAGAAACCAACACAATATCCCTAAAAAGGGTAGTGTAACATACAATACTAAATGTTGAGCCACTACGACTACACTCAAGCAAAAAAGCTTCTCTTCTCACCGAAGGGCATTTCTAGAAGAACTCTCTATTCGTTTCAGTCAATTTGCCCTTTCACCACTACGAGATTAGAAAAAAAGAACGTTGAATCAAGAAGAAAAAATTGTAGGGCGGAGAAAATGCCTAACCAATCTACCGATTCGATACCAGGGATAATTCCAAGATAATAAACGACTTAGTTCTCGTTTCTTATGGTGGTTAAACGACGGCGGGAGCCACAATTAATGAGCTGAAATTAAATTGTTCAGGAAATACTAGAAAATGTTCCCAAACGAAACGATAAACTTTTAAAAATCTAAATCGACAGCAGCAATTATAGGAAATAGCACATTACTACTATCCAGTGCTGCCAACAGTACCAACCGAATATTGCGAACATTGCAGCATGCCGCGTGGAAAGATAAATATGAATATCTGAAACCAGCCAGAGCCGGAGGTCCCAAAAAGAAGTAGTCAAAAGTTATGAAATATTTAAACCGAGAATAAAATATGAATTTGACGGATCTAATGAAGCTTAAAAGCAGGTTTTATTAAACCAATTCTTAAAAAATATAGAACGGTTTGCTGGCCGATCTACGGTATGGTAATATAAATTAAGCAAAATTATACTAACAACATAATATCATATTTTAGTGATTTGATCAAACCTAAGCGATTCGCTTATCAACTAAAACAAATATAGTCACAAAGTGCCTGAGTGCTACATAAGAGAAAGGGATGATCAAAACAGCTACTCAAGGCCACAACAGTATTATAAAAGCTAATACAAATATATCGTTAGCCTATATTAAGAATAAAATTAATTTACATTAATAAACGCGGCAACCTCAAGCTTATTGACAGCTAATCGAATCAATGAGTTTAGAATTAATTAACCGAAGAGTATTGACCTCTTTTCAATAATTCTTACCGCAAAATACAGTATTTTTTTTTTGCTAAATGCAGCATATAAAATAAAATTTAAACATATTTTACACTTGGCAAATCGGACTGTTACAACCATCTGAATACATTATTCTGTAGTTAAAACCGTCATTTTCAAAATATTTCAGACAATTTCGGCACAACAATGTGTAATGCGATAATGACATAACTTCGCCTCTAGTCCTACGAGGTGCATGTAAAGCAGAATATGTTTGCGGCAAAATGGATTTAAAAAATATTTCCAAAATTTTTTGACCTAATGTTAAAGTTTTCCAAAATTTTAGACTCTAAACTTTACTTGTTCCAAGTTTAAGCAGGAGAATGAGTTCTAACATAGGGTTGAAAATTTAAGACGTAAATTCCTATGACCTGAGCTAAATGTTCTCTATAGATCTTAAATACGATGTTGAATATATTAATCAACACCAGCTAATAGAAATGCCCCTTTTTGTCGGTCTCACCCCTACAATGGCTTACCAATATAAGAAAAATTATATAGTAGCAAAATAACAACGACATAGTCATCAATTCTCTTAAAATCATCTGCCATATTGTCGCACCTACTCTGGGAGGTTGCTGGTTACTTGGGGTTGCTCAGTAATACAGAATAGCATGATTCACGCTTCAAAGGAAAATACCGTGGGTTTACGAAATTAATAATTTCTATTGAGATTTCTTGGTATACAAATGGCCTTAATATATGGGTGATTTGTAGATAGCCCTTTAGTGATTGGTGCTTATGAGATCAATCCAAGAAGTTCCATGCGAAGCATTAACTTGAAGAGTGTAAGAGAACGCTTTTCTATTATTGCGTGTTTACTGGATGTTTAGGTGTAAGGATTCGGTTTACTCGTGGACCAGATACGTGGAGCCTCTATCTGTAGGGTTTCTCGCTTTACTGGCAGAGCATATACGAACATCTTGTATATGTAGAGGTGAGATGAGTTTACTAGCGAACCAGATAAGTGCACTCTGTATGTATGTGAGAGGTTGATCAGACACGGTTAGCTGATAGTCGCTGCTGCGCGCTGCTAAACTTTAAACTCGTCACCTGTTGACTTTGACCCACTTAAAAGTACAAAGTTCCTGGGTTTGACCTACTAGTTTTTACACAGCGTGAAACAATATTGGAATCCATATTGATTTTTAAGAATATTGGGAATATGTAATTTTTTGATTGACAATAACTTTTAATAATAACGGTAGTCATATCGGTAGCGACAATTTTTATTTCTCTAGTATTTTCTGTAGGAGACAGACAAACACTAAATTTAATATCCGTACAATTTGCAGAATATTAAATTTTCTCTATAAAGACTGTAATGCCATTAGATTGTTTGCTTAGTATTTATTGTCGATCCGGTGCATTATTTCCACAACAATTTTATTGTTCAATGCTATTTTTGCCGCTAGATATTAGAATTCCATATCCTTTTCAAAAGTATATTCATTCATAATGAGATATTACTCTGGTCTGATCTCGCCTTCAGGATATAAAACTGCCTATTTTGATAATTAAAGATTATTTACTTTGTAGTCGACTATGCATTAATTAAGTTAGTATTAATGGTATATAGTTTTAGTTGGTTTTAATGCTATAATCATCATCATTGTCCACTTGGAAACATAGGCCTCTTTTAGTATAACCATCTTTCACGGTCTTGCGTTGTTGCGTGCAGTTTCCAGACCTACCCTTTAGATCATCAGTCCACCTTATTGCATTGTTCCTTGGTTTGCATTTCCAAAATCGCCTTACATAATCAATTTATATTACTTATGCTATGCGAATTTGGTATGCATACGCAAAATACACTGGTCGTAGGGTATGCTGTAAGATCATGAGATTTATTTAATTTTTCAAAGACAAATCAACTCACTAATTTCCTCTGTGAATTCCCCAACTTCAGTTAGGCCTATTAGCTCTTACTGTAACAGGTAACCTAGTCAAGATTTTTCTATTATTTCAAAAGATGTTGCTTGAAGAAATTTGTTTGCAGTCCGAGCATAAAATTTGCTCTGTCATCTCTGCCTGCAATTAGAACCAGGATATTAATGAAACAAATATAATTTAATGCCTTTCCTTTTATGAATTCCTGAGCACAAAGTTCAGATTTCAGCAAAGGTTTCAAGAAGATTTCCTTGGTTGATTAAATCAACCACCTTTTCCTGATCTGCGAACATGAGTATTAGGGGCTTATTGCATTCTGCAATTAGCGCTTTTATGGCCAAAAGAGGAATGGTGGAAGATTTGTTAGATCAGTTACGTTTTCAGCAGGTCCCGTATTATTTTCTAAAGCTGATTTGGTTATATCGAGCAAGTCTCCATTGCCTTGATTTTCAATCGGGAATTCAGTTCAGTTAAGGCTATTAGCTCTCACTGTAACAGGTAACCTAGTCAAGATTCCTCCATTCTTTCATATGCTGTTGCTTGAAGAACTTTGTTCGCAGTTCTAGCATAAAATTTGCCCTGTCATTAATCAGAACCAGGTTATTAATGACACGAGGATAATTTAATGCCTTATCTTTTATGTTGATTCCTATATTAATAAATGAAACACTTTGTATTCCATGCAAAATTTAATCCAAAAGGACTTCCTATAAAAGAATAACAGAGCGCTTTCGGCCTAAGCCATCATCAGTGTTACCTGAAAAGTAAGTAGAAGAACCACGCATTAGCAGAAGAAAATGGCTGCTGTGAGATCTTTAAGAAGGAAATGATAAAAATTACAATGTTATATCAAGATTCTGATAGTGTTTAAAACTTGAAAGGCACTAAATAGGTGTGTAATTTAAATATGGTGTTTTTTTATAACAAGAGACAAAGGAAAATGGTAGAGGTTCTTACACTTACTTGTCATTGGACCTTGGACGAACATATCGACGAAAAGTAAACAACCAACACCCACAAACAACGGTCAAATCACAATTAAAAAGTCAAAAGTCACATTTTAAAAAGTAACATAATTTTAAAGGACAATGCCCAACCACGCTTTTCGTTTAACGACAAAATATGTCGTTGAAGTTGACAGTCATGCCAAGCAGACTCTGAAGCCGCAGGAAGTGAACCGCAAAAAATTTAGCGGTAAATTTAAATCTTAAAAATAAATGTTAAATTAATATAGATAGTTATTCAGAATACAAATGAAGTAACTAACATTAGAAAGGAAGTACGGAGAACAGACTGGATGACACTAAGCTAGTTGAGGCCAAAAGATATGATCAATGTTATATAAAAAATGTTATATGAAAATAATTTCTAGAGCATAAATGATGACCTAAGAAAGTCATTGTATTAACAATAAGGAGGGTGCTTACTTGACTGAGTAAAAAAAATATTTGGAAGGAAAACTAAAGTAATTTTTTTTTTATATTTATAAAAACAACCGTATTAAAGGCAGACATTAGCTCGACCCAATCTACGAGACTGCCCCCCCCCCCCTTTGTTTGGGTGCTATAGTTTTTATTTGAAAATAAAAAAATTTGTTGGGGTATTTCTAATCAGTGCAGTAGATATTGGCAAGGCTGACCCCACTCAAAATGAGCTGTGAAGAGATAAAATAAATCAAGTACTCTTAGTGGATAGCTATTACAGAAAATTAAAGAAAGAACAAACTCAACAAGTAAGAAGTATGCAAGTGAACACAGTGGAACTTTAGTTAAGAAGTCTCCTGTGCAGAGGAATGTATGATCTATTTAGATAAACCTGAGTATTCAGGCAATGGTTGTTCTGAGACAGCTCGCTGTTGATCTCGATATCTCCAAAAAGTCCAGTCTGTTGAAATTTTTTGATGAAATACTATGTAAGATTTTTGAGTTGGAATGTGGGCTAAAACTATGGTTGTAATTACGTAAATGTTCTCCAACAGAGGAGTTATTCCTGTTTAAATGTTCACTGATGCGGACTCTTAATGGCCTACAAGTTCTGCCAATGTAGGTGCTCTCACACGAATTGCAAGACAATTTATAGATTCCACTTTTCGAGAGGGTATCTATTTTATCTTTCGTATTATTTAGAAATGTTTGTAATTGATTCTTATTTCTGAAAGAGATAAAAGAATTATTGACAAATTGGCGGATTGTATTAGAAATCTTTTCATTGGTTTGAACATTAAAAAAAGGGATCGAGAAGTATTTTTTAGATGTATTGTCCAACAAGCCGTGAGAGAGTTCCCTTAGCAATTTCTTGAGTTTAGTTTTAGTTATCAGATTACAACCATAGTTTTAGCCCTCATTCCAGCTCAAAAATCTTACATAGTATTTTATCAAAAAATTTCAACAGACTGGACTTTTTGGAGGATATCGAGATCAACAGCGAGCTGTCTCAGAACAACCATTGCCTGAACACTCAGGTTAATCTAAATAGATCATACATTCCTCTGCACAGGAGACTTCGTAACTAAAGTTCCTCTGTGTTCACTTGCATACTTCTTACTTGTTGAGTTTGTTCTTTCTTTAATTTTCTGTAATAGCTATCCACTAAGAGTACTTGATTTATTTTATCTCTTCACAGCTCATTTTGGGTGGGGTCAGCCTTGCCCATATCTACTGCACTGATTATAAATACCCTAACAAACATTTTTATTTTCAAATAAAAATTATAGCACCCAAACGAAGGGGGGGGGGGGGGCAGTCTCGTAGATTGGGTCGAGCTGATGTCTGCCTTTAATACGGTTGTTTTTTATAAATATAAAAAAAATACTTTAGTTTTCCTTCCAAATATTTTTTTTACTCAGTCAAGTTATTGTTAACACATTGACTTTCTTGGGTCGTCATTTATGCTTTAGAAATTATTTTCATATAACATTTTTTATATAACATTGATCATACATATCTTTTGGCCTCAACTAGCTTAGTGTCATCCAGTCTGTTCTCGAAACTTCCTTTCTAATGCTAGTTCCTTCATTTGTATTCTGAATAACTGTCTATATTAATTTAACATTTATTTTTAAGATTTATATTTACCGCTAAATTTTTCGGTTCCCTTCCTGCGGCTTCAGAGTTTGCTTGGCATGACTGTCAACTTCAACGACATATGTTGTCGTTCCACGAAAAGCGTGGTTGGGCATTGTCCTTTAAAATTATGTTACTTTTTAAAATGTGACTTTTGACTTTTTAATTGTGATTTGACCGTTGTTTGTTGCTGTTGTTTGTTTACTCTTCGTCGATATGTTCTTCAGGTCCAATGACAAGTAAGTGTAAGAATCTCTACCATTTTCCTTTGTCTCTTAAAAAAATCACCCAAAAAATTACAAAAAAAGACACTATTTTTAAATTACACACCTATTTATTGCCTTTAAACACTCTCAGAATCTTGATATAACATTGTCATTTTTATCATTTTCTTCTGCTAATGGGTGGTTCTTCTACTTACTTTTCAGGTAACACTGATGATGGCTTAGGCCGAAAGCGCTATGTTATGCTTTTATAGGAAGTCCTTTTGGATTAAATTTTGCATGGAATACAAAGTGTTTCATTTAGTATGATTCATACATGCACACATCCACTACTCTCCACTTGATTCCTATATTGTCCCACTTAGACTTTCCAAAATCATATTCGAGATGATATCTCCCTGGCATGGCGTATAGCTTTTTCGATGTAAATCTTCTTTGTGAATTCATATAGCACAACAATCAGGTTTCAGCAAAGGTTTCAAGGTGGTGTCGTTGCTTAATTAACTCAACCACCTTTTCCTGATCTGTGAGCGCGATGATTAGGGGCTTATTGCATTCTTCTATAAGCGCTTTTATGGCCAAAAGAGGAATGGTGGACGATTTGTTAGATCAGTTACATTATACCTGTGTGTGGAAATATCTTCGTTATCCAGACATATATTAATCGGGAAGTATTTTATCAAAGGTTATCATTCCTATTTGATTTCCTCTGTCACAACTTCGTCTTCAGCAGGGCCCGTATTATTTTCTAAAGTTGATGTGGTTATGTCGAGCATGCCTCCATTGCCTTGATTTTCAATCGGGAGAATTTGGGCTTCTTCTATTTTTTTCTGTGAAGTTTCTGCATTGAAAACTTCTGTAAAGATTAAAATTCCTTTCCTTCTGTTCAGTCTGCAAATGTCTTCCTGTATTTATTTCATTTTTGATCACCTTTATACTTTTTGCGTCACAACTTGCTTTATCACTATTACGTTATGCTTTTTTTTAATCTTATTGACCTGCTTCAAAATTGTTCCGAGCATTTGATCACAAATTCATGACGGTCCTTCAAAAGTAGTTTTGTGTAGTTACTTATTATTGTTTATGTAAGATTTTGTTTGGTGCTGTCTTTGATAATTGCTTCTTCAATTGTATTTACAGTTTTTACGCTTATTTTTTGATACATAAGTACCATATTATGATATGAGTTTTCCGAGTTTTTCAGTTCACGCACATTTAAAAATTCATTCTATATTAATTTGAATAATTTATTACCTAATATTTGTTTCACACATTTATCTTTTAAAATAATATCTGGCCTGATAAAATCACATTACGCTATTCAGTATTTTAATATGAATACATCCTATATTTCAAACCGAATTAATTTAACATGTACGTTTTTGAAAGGAAATACTGTATCGAAAATAGCTAGCTATTGAACATATTATATATTTGCAATTAGATTCGTGGCTTGAAAACTTTTATGATGCATTGACGCAAATATATGTTTTCATTCAAATCCAAATAATGATTTTTGTTACTGGTAGATTAAACTTTTTCGATGTACGTTTCAACACTTTTTATCAGTCTGTTTATTTATTCAAAAATATATTTAATAGCGGAAATGATGGTAATTTCTAGATATTTTTCAATTTATTATCAATGAGTGCTGTAAGATTATTCTCGTGTTATGTCCCCAAAACTTTACATGTAAATGTAAGCCTTTCAAACACAGCGTGTTCTGAAACATTCTACAAATATTTGAAGTTGTGATGGTTTGATTAATTTTAAATTAGGAATTTCCTGTAAATATGTGTTTGCAAATGCTTGGTTTTCAAGATGCAGAGGATAAAATTATTTCAAGGTTTCATAATTATTTATTGTGCTATCTTATAACTAAGTCAAATTCGGAAGTTATTTTCAACAACTAATTCAATATACAGAGCGAATATCTTTTAGGGTGATCCGCCTTTTTAATAAAGTTTTCTCAAAATTGCGAAAGCAGAGGATCTGTAGGCCATAGATAATTCGAGATTTTAGAATATCCGGCCACGACTTTCGTTTACTCAGTTGCTTGAGGAAATATATGAGCAATGCGCTATTCATCTTCTACTGTCGTAACTATCTTAGCATATACCATATACCTAGAGAGGTATTTCAGTTATAGATTCTCTAGGACAAAACACTTTCAAAAGTGATATAGCGGGGTGATAGATCAAATCAACAACCTCCATTTACGAAACACTAACTACTAAACGTAGAAGTCCATGATCCTGCCAGAAATTCTATAATAATTTTAGTGTGAAAGAACAAAGAGTTTCTCCGTATATCCTATTGTATTTGGATTTGCTCACGATACCCAAACAAGCTTGAACAGCAATGGCTTCATCTTCCATATAACCCATGGCTCTCCTTCGAGAATGCGAGACGCCAAGGTAGATTTTAATAATCCTGAAACTTAATATTAATAATAATAATTCGTTAGTCATGCTAATATTCATGCATATGTCACACCAAAATTCGGCAATATAAAATAATTACATAAGTTCCATAAACTACAATAAATGTTCAAATGAAATACAATAGCACAAAACAGTCTTGAAATTTACAATTTGAAAATTCCTTAAATTAATAGAAAGATTTAGCACTCAACAAATCCTTAATTTCTCTTTTAAAGTTAAAAAGCGGGAGTAATCTGATCCTTAACGGGAAATTATTTCAGAACCGGACAGCCCAGTAACTAACCCCAGTTTGGCATCTCTTTAAACTGTTATAAGGCATAACAGTATCCATGCTGCGTCTCGTAAGATAACCATGCATGTCCTGATGTGGTTCAATATTTGAACACTTTTGTCATATAGAGCTCTATATGAGTAAGTTTTCGAAAACAAACGGTGATGAAAAGGTAAGTATTCCCAATGTCCTGAAGGCCCCCCTAAAATCCTGCCTATATCCCAGTCCTGCCTCAATTCGAATGACCCTGCGTAAAGTAACTCTGAGAAATGCATGTTTTTAAGTTTCGCAATGAGTATATGTTTTTTGCAAGTTGACTTGCCAGCCACGTGTTCATTCCACAAAAGTAAAGGTTAATCTCGAAAAATTTCATGTTGGGTGCAGTTTTTGAGTCCCACAGGTGTATCAAAGCAAACATCACCTTACTTGTCTTTTCTGCATTTAGCAATAGCTTGTTGGCCGCAAGCCATTCCTCAGCAATCTCACAGCCTAGATGTGATTTTTGCAGATACAAGTCCAGAGAGCTCTCACAAACCATGATTGGTGTCATCAGCAAACATTGTGTAATTACTCTCTCGATCCACCAAAGGAAGATAATTATTATAAATTAGGAATAGCAGTGGACCAAGTGCTGAGCCATGAAGGACCCCGATGATCAACATACTGCTACCTGCTACCATTCACCCTGACACACTGAAATCTTTCTCTTAGGATTCTAAAAGTGAAATAACAGGGTTGGTTAAATTTTAATAACTAGGGTTTTTAAGGAGAATGTTGTGATCCATGCAATCGAATGCCATGCTGAGGTCACATGATGTGGCTGAACTATACTCAATGTTGCCCAAACCGTCCAGGACGCCAGAGAGTAAGTCCAATATTCCCAAGTGTGTATTTCTTTTGCTAAAGCCAAATTTGGCTTTCTGAGAGATAGCTTCCTTTTTTCAAGAAACGTGACAAGCTGTGCTGCTAAACATTTCTCAAAGATCTTAGATATAATCGGTAGTATAGATCCTAGATTGGCTTCCATTCTCATAACAGCCTCTCATAGGCGCAGGCCTCCCGATTGACTAGCTCTTTCGAGTTTAGGTTTTTTTTTTGTATACAGCTTTTTCCAAAATATCCTTGTCCTTGTCGAGGTTGATTTTGTAGATTGGCGTAATGTTTTTTCTGTTCATCAGGTGCGTTCAATTGCAGCGGTAGTCGGTTTGGATCGGTTGTATGTTCAAGCAGATGGTGGAAACATTTGTCATGCTTCCACAGATTTTAACAAGTATCTGGACTCTCTTTGAGGATGATTACCAAAACTTTCATGATCTGTGAACAAGAGGATTAGAAGCGTGCCAACGGTTATATTCCCCCTATACGAGCTTTTATGACTAAAAGATGAGTGGTGGATACTTACTAGATTCGTTGCATTTTACTAAATTAAAATTAATGCTCCACCCTAGGGTGGGGAATTTTTCGTTAACGAAACATATATTAATGGGGAAGCATTTTGTCAGAGATTATCTTTCCTATTTGATTGCCTCAGTCACCACTTGGTCCTCAGCAGGACTTTTATTATTTTTCCTTAAAGCTGAAGCAATCTTGCCATCCAAGGTTATGCCAAGCATGTCTCCAGCGTCTGGATTTACCATCTCACTTTTTTAGCTCTTGCTGTATGACGTTAATGCAGGCTCTAGGTTAATATTAATTCTGTAATAATTTAAATAATTTATTTCATAAATATTTGTTTCACACATGCGTCTTTTAAAATAACATTTGGCCTGATAAAATCACATTTCGTGATTCAGAATTTTAATATGCGTACATTCTAATTCCAAACCGAATAATTTTAACATATATTTTTGAAAGCAAATACTGGATCAAAAATAGCTGTTAAATATATGCACGGGTGATTAGATTTGCGATTTTAAAACTTTTATGATGCATTGATGCATGATAATATATATCATTGTTCTCATCCAAATCCAAACAATGATTTTCATTACTGATAGATAAAAGCATTTCTATGCTCCTTTCAACATTATTTGTCAGTTTAGTTAATTAAACATATATTTGATGGCAGAAATGACGGTATTTTTTCTATAATTCTCTATTTATCAATGAGTGCTGTAAGCCTATTCTCGTGTTGGCAACGTTTCCTATACCCATCTCGCAAACTTACCAATAGAAACTGTTAGGCAAATATTCTGCATATGAATTAATAGGTTACTAAACTCATGAGTTGCTAAATAGCGCACAATGTTTAAAATTCATGGATTTTATTCTGGCACAA
The DNA here is from genome assembly GCA_016904865.1 of Pissodes strobi. Classification (NCBI taxonomy): domain Eukaryota; kingdom Metazoa; phylum Arthropoda; class Insecta; order Coleoptera; family Curculionidae; genus Pissodes; species Pissodes strobi. The sequence continues at coordinate 17,082 of JAEQML010061660.1, forward strand.
GGATATAAAATAAGGAATGTGAAACTAGTCACTTAAATGTAGAAAATCTAAACTTTGCCAAGACAGCCTTAAAAATAGATAAATGATACTACTTACAAATCATGAAGTAGGTATTTATAATCTTAAATTATTCTCCAAGTTAATTAAAATATTTACGATCCATGCATCTCCAAAGTACTTCAAATACTTCAAATCATAACCTAAGCTTTCCAAACATTGGTACATAACATCCAGCCAATGATAAGCAACAAGGGTATAATATGCAATTGGTAGTTCTAACTCAAAACACGCAAAGATAGATATCGCAATTAAGAAAAAGCGATATATGTGTGCTAAGGCGATCCCCGTAGAGAGGACCCTAAAACAATTGTTTGTCTTAGCAAAAAGTAAATCTCTAACATCGAAAAGATTTCTCTTAACCTAACTAGTTTTTCATCTTACCTATAGAACTATCTATAGGACCTATTGCCCCTTTCCTTCCTGGTAAAGGCCAGTGGAACAAAACATAGTGGTCATTCGAGGGACATTTCTTCAAAGCAAATAATAGTCAATTATAAGGATCGGCCATATGAGAGCAACAGGGATTCTTCTCCAAAATACAATTAATTCCACTGAAGACCGCATGAAGAATTTGTGATTTACAACGTAGAGGTAGGTTTCTCATAACTGAACAAAAACTTTTATAGGTAGTCTCCATGGCACTGCCACTGCTTAGGGCCGAAATACATTAACGTAAAAATATATCATAAAATAATGACCCTCATTATATTAACCATGAGGCAGTTCGAAGAGGTTTCACAAAAGATGATGGCCTATCAACTCTCGTCGGTCTAGGACGTAAAAGGGAAATCCGGACCTCTCACGGAACGAAATTCATCACCGTGCTCCGAAGCATTATTACCAACTTACCTTAATTAAATAAACGAACCCAACCGCATGATGGAGCACCTAACGTCATAGCTCGGTTAATCGAACTTCTGCTCTAAACCATATTCGCCAAGCAGCAAGTAAATATGCCTTAAAATCTGCAGGAAATCGTTACCTGGAAACGTCGATTCGATTGAACCTGTCTAACTGTCAAAATCATATGATCATATGTGCCTGACAATTAATACCTGAAAACACGAAATCCCATCGAAAGACGAAGAAAGCAAAATGAAATAATATACCGAAACATAATTAGATGAATGATTAACAATATACATTAGATGATCTCCAAATTATTTGAGGTAGGTATTGCAACAAATTGGCTTAAAATAATAAACAAACTCAATGTTACATTTATGTCGAACAAAGTGTTTATTAACTTTTAGATCAAAGAAAAGCTTGTGAGCATTTTCTTGGTTGATTAAAAAGAGCTCAAATATTAAAATCTATGAAGACAATAGCTATCAAATTAAATGCAAAACCAGAACCTTTAAAGATCTTTCCGAAACCTGCTCGACTAGGTTAGTTTGGGTTAGTCAAATATTAAATCTATGAAGACAATAGCTACCAAATTGAACTGCACAAATATGTTTCCACAACCTAGTCAAGCACCCACTATGCAGAAGGAACAAAAATTCGACCTGATGTTATTACCATATCATAAGTAGCAAATGTAATATACTAAGACATCAATAAAAATATAGAAATTATATTCAATAACTTCCAAGGTAAAACAATACACTGCACATATATTGGAATAATCCAATCTAAATTATGTTTGCAAATAAAAATCAATATAAACTAAGCAAAGCGGTAGCATTTGTTTATGCAGGAATTTGAAAAGGCTCCAGTAAATGTAAACCTTTTAAACAAGATATTACTAGACACAGAGTGTTCCGAAATATCAACATGTGATGTTTTGATTAATTTTAAATAAGAAAGTTTCTGTATTCATATGTCTTCAGATGTTCGGTTTTCAAGATAAAGGAGGATAAAATTATTTTTAGGGTTTCCAATTATTTATTGTCAGACAGTTAATGTCATAACTAATATAAATTTCGAACGTATTTTCAACAACTTGTTGAATATACAAGCAAAGATTTTTGAAGGTTCCACCTCTTTTTTCATAGAGCTGTCGTTAAGGTTGTGAAAGAGGAAGAATTATAACCACCGGATTATTCGACACCTTAGATTATCCAGCCAGAGCCCTCGTTTACTCAATTCCTTGGGAAAATATATAAACAGTAAGACTATATCAACCATATGCTTTTCTAAGCTGCCATAGGGAGGTGTATTTCAGCTATCGGCTCTCTAGAACAAACAGCAGACAGAGGTGATGAATCTGGGTGATATTTTGAAAGCCCACGTTAGTGATGATCTCGTATGATGAAAAATAAAATTACACGTGTAAGAACATCATAAGACTGAATTGACACAATAACTGTTGGGGCAATCATAGATGAGAAGTTAGAATAAAATGACCAAAACAGCACAAAAGAGATGCTACTAAATAGCGCAGAACGGAAAAAATTGGAGGAGAGATATATTTTCAGAAGTGGAGGAAAATATGTTTAACCAGGAAATGGATACTGATGCTCAGACAAATAAGCTTCATTTATGAAACAATACTAGATGATAAGTAGTATGCCACGACGCTGCCGGAAACTGTACAACATTATTATTATGAAATGACGAAGAATTTTTATGAACAACATATTAGATTTGCAGCTGTTTACGATACCCGAACAAGCTTGAACAGTGATTCCTTCTTCCATAAAATCCATTTATGGCTCACTTTGAAAAATGCGGAAAGTCAAAGTAGATTGTAATAATCTTGGAGCTTATCGTGTTTGAAAAAAATTGTAACAAGTGTCTTGACGCTATATAAAAATAATTAAAAGAACTTCTAATTTTTAATCTATCCTTGTTAGGGTTGTAATTTACGAGCGACTCGATTAATTCAAAGATTTATAAGAATGACACACAACCTTGTGCTTTATTGATGTCAAGTGCCCATGGCCTAGTTCAGTAATTTATCCTGATATTAACTCATGTAAATCTCTCTTATACTAAAGCAACCATAATACGATACAAAAGGGTATAGGATGTATTCTATTGTTAGGTGCCTAAAGTTCTAAATAATTCTAAACGAATCACTGAATACCAAGGATAAAGGGAGTAAACGTTATTCAAATAAAGGGTGATACAGGAAAATACGTGTAGGCACTATCACGTAAAGTCTGAAATGCAAAATACACCAACGAGGTGGAGTGGATATTATTAGATAGATTAGCATTCTCTTTTCGTAATATGCTCCGCTTGAAGATCAAATTTAATGCAGGTAGATTTACAAGGCAAATGTCCCTTTTTATCTTAGGAAGTGTTCTCCCTTTCATGCTAATCTCTGCTACTTATGGTTTAATAATGCAGGGGTTGCACTCAGAAGATTTGTTACACTTTATAGCCTGTAAGTCCGTAATTGTATTGGTACTTACAGGCTTTAACTGTACATGGGCAATTAGATCCTTAAAAAATGAAATTGAGGCCAGAGATTTTGAAGAAATACTCAAGCATGGAGACCATGAAATAACTATTTGTTATAATGCCCCAAGCGTCACTTTTTTGTAAAAAAATCGCATGTAATTGTAGAGTACTATAAAATTATCTACATGTGCTCCAGTTGCTATTTTCAAAATGTTATAAATCAAAGAGCTTCGTAATTGTTATGTGCAGCTGCTAGTTGGGCAGGCTGTGAACGATTGTGCGCGGAGCGACAAAGGCTTGAGCTTTAACGATCACGTCTTTTATATGTATTATCATTGTTGAAACATGAGAGCTCGCAAATCTTGCATTATCAGTTTGGGTTAGTGCACTTAAGACCACACGGCAGAAGTGAAAACTCTAGCAAGGCTGATGTACCAAAACGGAGTTTTATCCAAAAACCGAAACATAACTATTGCACTCAGTGCAAGCATTCTGTTTCGGTTTTATCGATAAAACTCCGTTTTAGTGCATTTTATCGAAGTTTCCAAACCCCAACATAATGCTGATATAATGAATTACAAGTATTTTTTGAGTCCTATATTTTGAAATTATTTGCTTTTTTATAGCAGTGGCACACCACTAAAGGAAGATCCTATGGCGCTCGACGAGCGGTGTGTGTGCGAAGATGTTTATTGACACGGTTCTCGAATAGTTGTAGATTGTAATTTGGAGGGGAACAGATGTCCTGGGAGTGAGTTCCACAGTGATGCAGTGCGCCCGACAAAGGAGTTTTTGTAAAGCGATGTTCTAGGTGTTTCCAGTTGTACGACGAATTGGTGCACTGTTGCTGTCTGACAGGCGTTGCCAGAGGCGAGATGAGGCGGACCAAATCCTGGGAACATCTACCACGTGTCTGTGGTGTTCCAGACTATCCAGATTCCAGCTCAACTCCGGGTCGCCGCCGATGAGACACACTGCTCTCTTCTGAATGGAATCCAGCAGCTTTATGTTGTGCTTTGATGCGGCACCCCAGATGTGAGGGCAATATTCTAAGCACTGTCGTATATGCGCTTTGTAGAGCAAGAACAACTGCTGTGGTGTATACAGTTTTTTGTTGCGAAATAGCGCACCAAGCGTCTGAGAGGCTGATTTTATGATGTTTGTAACGTTGTCATGCCAGGACATATTGCTGTTGACCGAGACACCCAGTAGTCCGATTGACGAGGATGAAGGAATGGTCGATCCTGCCATATGATGTCAGGGTCCGCCGTATTGGCCCTCTTGGTCAACGTGGCTGTTTGGGTCTTTGCTACGTTGAACTGGACCAGGTTTCTGTCGCCCTAAGTTTAACATTTCTCCAGGTTTTGATTAATTGCTGTAATCTGCTCCTGTCTGCCGCGATAAGTCTCAGTCGCTGGTAAAGGTTTTTCTGATCTAAATTGGGAGACAAGGGTACTATCATCTACAAAACTGGATTATTCGTTTCGGTCAGTAATATAGATGAGGAAAAGAGTTGGTGAAAGTATTGCGCCCTGAGGCATGCCCACATTAATGGTGAATGTGTCTGAGATGGGTCCATCAACTGAAACGTGCAGAGATCGGTTCTTAAGGAAACTGGCAAGTCAGCTACAAAGAGATGATGGCATTCTGAAGGCTGGCAGCTTGTTGAGGAATCCGTCATGTCCTTCGAAATATCCAACGCAATCGGTCGAGACTCTCCGTAGTTCTCAATTACCCTACTCCATATATGAGTGACATAGGCTAACATATCTCCTGTCGATCTCTCTTTGCGAGAGCCGTATCGATTATCGCTGATTATTTTGTTATGTCCGAGGAACTTGAGTAGTTGCAGATTGACTACATGTTCCATGACTTTGAAGATTATGGGAAGCAAGGCAATTGGACGATAGTTCGAGGGCGTGGTTTTCTTGCCTTTTTTGGAATAGGTTGCACTCGAGCGACTATCCAGGAAAATGGGTGTATTCCTTTTCGGTAAGACAGATAAAAAAGTCTGGAAAGAAAACGGGTGTTAGTTCGTTGGTGCAGATCTTTAAGACGAGGCAGGTATTTCGTTCAGTTCTGATGCCTTTTGCGTATCTAGTTCTTTAAGGATTTTACTTGACTTCTACCATGATAGTGCTAATGCTCAATATCGTGGGGAGAACCTTGTCTTGGGGGTCGTCTAAGGTAGAGTGCGATGAAAACATTTTGGCGAGCGTGTATGCTTTTTCCTTGACTGAAGTCGCCGTGATGTCACGTTCGTCTGTCAAAGGTGGGAGAGACTTTTTGTAGAGTTATAACTTAGTGCCTTTGCTACCGACCAGAAATTTCTGAAGCCACTGGAGCATTGCAAAAGTTTATTCCTGATCCTTTGATTGTGTTTGTGCTCAGTTTCGTCGATCACACGTTTGCATTCGTTTTTTGCTTCGACAAAATAATTGCGACTTTCAGCGGTCTGATTTTGCTGCCAGTACTTGTAGGTTTGCTGATTCCTACCTACAGCTCTTTTGCTTCTTCTGTCTAACTGTGGTCTGTGTAAATCAATTTAATATTCTGCCGTATCGATGGTATTTATGGAACCCGATATATCAGCTGCAATCGAATATTGCACCCAAAGGGTTTAATATTTTTGAGTGCCCCATCGGGTTAAATTTCTTTTTAGTATATACAATAATTATTAAATACATCTCGTGACTTTATTCCATGATTTCTTCAAACCGAACACACATAGTATGAATGGGATCCATGTTAGCAAAGATCTGGCTTGTTCAAAAGCTCGGAACTGTTAAATATTATGCACGCAATTAAGATTTTGATAAGAACAAACTTATATGGTAAGCTAACCCAAACTGATAGATAGATAAGCATTTATTTCAAAAGAATTTTGTAGGGTTATAAAGTTTGAAATACATCAAAGATATATATAAAATAATAAGAAACATAATAAAAAATAAATTACCAATAAAACACTAGAAATCTAGGCACCAAATGTAGAGCAATTATCAATAATGTCCAGGTATACCTGAATAGTGTAGGGTTCATTGCCATTTACATAATCAAATAGGTATTTTTTAAATTGTGAAATATTATTTATGTTTTAAATTTTAGATAGCAAATTGTTATAAAAGGTGACAGCTGCATAACGACAACTCTTCTCTGTCAAGGTTAATGAATGTTTTGGAAAGTTTTAATCTAACAATTTACCTACTACAATAAGTATGGTCTCTCTTTAAATGATGGAAATTTTCGGGATGTTTTTTGAAAAACACAATGCACTCATAAATATAAATTCCTGATGCCGTTAAAAGTTTTTGTGTTCTAAATACACCACGACATGATTGAGTGTAATCCATATTTAATAAAATTCTTAAAGCATTTTTTTGATAGAAAAATACTCTAGATATATTTGAAGCTTGGCCCCAAAATATTATACCATTTCTCAATAGAGATAGAAAAGAACTGTGGCAAACCATACGGCCAATGTCGTTGCTTAAATATATAATCGTTATTCTTAGCATATAGCATGATGTTGCTAGTCTTTTACAGAGGGAGTCAATATGGCAATCACACTTAAATTTCCATCAATATACAAAGCCAGAAATTTGCATGAGTCTGCAATAACAATTTCAGAACTTTCTATCTTGATAATATCAGGGACATCCCTCTTATTTCGAGAAGTCTTACTGCGTTTTTTCTGTATTTAAGATAAGCTCATTGTCGTGAAACCATTTTTTTAATAAACTGTTAACTGTTCTTCTGAATGACGCAATAATGTGTTGATAATTTTATTCTTAATTGATAGGTTTTTTACAATAGTTACAAAGAATTAAAAACAGCAGAAGGCAGGTCATTTAGATAAACAATAAGGAGGAGTGGCCCAAGTATACGTCCCTGTGGGACACCTAGTTTTACTAATAGTTTTTCAGATATAAATTTAGAATTATTATTTCTGATGACCACCCTCTGAGTTCTATTTGAAAGATATGTTTTTATCAACGACATACCTGAACAACTTGTCTAACAAATCGATGTGAGAAAGACAGTCGAAGGCCTTGGAGAGGTCCAGAAAAAGACCACATGCAATTTCCCTCCTCTCCATGGCCTCCAGCGTCCCCTAATTTAAAAATGGCTGTGTTAACAGATCGGTTTTCCAAGAATCCATGCTGGAAGTTTGAAAACAGGCCGTTAGATATAAAATATTTTTTAAGTCGGTCGTAAAAAACCTTTTCGAATATTTTCGAAAACGAAAGCAAAATGCTAACCGGGAGGTAATTTTCCAAGCTATTACGGTCCCCTTTCTTATATAGGGGAATCACGTAAGCATTTTGCAAAGTACTGGGGTACATCCCATCTGAAAGAGGACAATTTAAAATGTAACGACATTTTAAATTGTTCTCTTTCAGATGGGATGTACCCCAGTACCCAAATCCTTGTAATGATTTTGTTATAACATAGATACATTTCTTTAATAAAGAGAGTGGGATTTCGTCCTCTCCTGTACAGTTTTTGTTTTTGAAATTTTAACATTATTTAATATTTCAATTTCTCTAACGGGACTAAAAAACAGAGATTCCGGCCTATTTCCCAACAAGGAATGACAGTTTGTTCCAGGTACAAAAGTACTATTTCTAATTACAATATTCTTTGCACAACCGACAAACAGTGAATTAAAGTTACCAGCAACCTCTTGAAGATTACCGTCGGGAAGGACTGGAATGCTGTAATTTCTATTATTTGTTATATTGTTAACAATATTCCAGGTTACTCTATTTTTATTATCTGCCAATGATAGTTTTCTGGCAAAATAATCACTCTTGCTCAGTTTAATTTCTTTTTCGTACTCTTTTTTTAGATCGAAATATATTTTTTCTATTACCGTGCGTAAAATACTCACTTTACGCACTCTCTAAGATTCGTAAAATAGGCCTTTTTAATGTGCAGTGCGTAAAGTAAGTTATTTTACGCACTAGTGCGTAAAG
>MU193113.1:0-19341 GCA_016904865.1 Pissodes strobi
CTTTTCTACCGAGCTAAGAAGAATCACCGCAGCTTGCGATGATTTCTTCATCCATGTTTTCCAATCGTTTAATTTTGTCTCTCTGTCGGGTTCGTCTTCTGTTCCCAAAACAAGACCTGTGAGCTCCTTTGCTTGCAATAAAAAGGTAACTCCAAACTTCCACATGGAATAATTTGATCCATCAAGTTTTGTTAGTTCCAACACTTCTCTATCACTCATGATGAACTGCTGAGTTGACACGCAAAACTACAGACTTTTAACTGACAAAAAAGAAACGAACTGTATAAACTAAAAGACGCGCGCGACGCGAATTTTCACTTTAAATAATATCGATATACAAATTGGCGCAGTGGAAGCGTGCTGGGCCCATAACCTATTGAAGTTTTATTTGCAGAAAATAAAAAGATTCAATTGAGATTGAACCAAAATGTATATCTTTATTTAAAAGTAAAAATGAAAAAGATAGAAAAAATACGAAGCGACAAACTGCTTCGTTGCGATGCTTAGACAAAACTAAAGGACCCTAATATTACATCCTACAATACGGAGTAACTTATATTGCTATCTATAGACTAATCTGTAAATCAATTTATCCAAGAGAGACAAATAACTGTACCCATAACAGTTAAGGTTAAGGGTCTAGTGCCGTAATGTAATTGATATTTAATTAATGCTTTTAAGTAGTTCACACATTCCCCCTCCCTGATAACGTTGGTCCCCAACGTTTTAACCTGACTTATTTGCTTTAAAAGAGAGAAAACAGACCTCATTTCGAGAAGACATAAGACATATTGCATTACACCTAATTGTATTATAATTTAATATATATTTCGTCAGTGGACTTGTTCTGGCTTAGGTCCATCCATTTACATTTCTTTTTGTAGTCTCCTATGCAGTCATAAGTTCTTGTGTGGTTTGACTCGCTCTTTGTGCTAGATATAGGAGCATGTAACAAAAGAAAAATAGTTTTACAAGTTATATTAACAATGTTATAATCTTAACCTATGTTTTCTTATTTGTGACGTTTTCAGTTGTTTTATTAACAAAATCATAATTTGTTAAACCCGACTTTTTACTAGACATGTATTATTGCAAAATTTATTTGCTTCTATGGCAGACAACGTTTTACGTCTTAGTATTCATTGTGTTAATAAAGCAACTACGTCACAAACGTATTATTTAAATACGGTTCCGTTTTTTACCTTATTCCTAATTATGTATGATAAAAAAACTCTCTCGATTCGATTTCTTTAAGCTTATTGATCTATTATACCTTATATCTAATGTTAACTAGTACAAACCTATCTGTTTTGAGAGCATCGCTTTCCTTTTTTATACTGGCTTATAATGCCGTTTATTTTTAAAACTAGAGTTTTATGCCTATGGACAATAAATTGCCTCTCATATGATATCTCCTCTGTTAAGATGCGTCCATCCCAACAGAGGTGACATTAATTCATTGTCTTTATATCGGTTAGTTTTTTTCTGGGAAAGGACTGTTAATGAGGTATATATATAGAGATAATGAATTTTTACCCTTGGCATTAAAAAATCAACTTATTGCGGCCCTGTTTACAATAAATTACCTATCCTATATTAACAATATTACGTTATGTTAAACTTATTTCTTGCTAGAATAAAAACCCAGAAGCCGGTCCTGTCTATATTCTATTTAACCATTGTTCTTTACTTCTTATTTATAAATCCATTAGTTCCAGGTATGAACATAGACCCCTAGATGGCGCCTCTGTCTTCCGTGACGCAGACCGTACTTCGGCGACCGTACAGTGGATTTATACAGGACAGTGACGACAATGTTTGGTCAACGCGCTCATTGGCTGCGCCATTTTGGAGCAAATTATGTTTGTTTTGGTTTGTGCCTGTGGAGAAGTTCATGTGATTTATAGCGATCTTATGAGTTTTTCTAATCATTTTTTTGCTGATTATTAAAGTTGTGTGTATAGTTTCGGTATATCCAATTAGACATTAAAGTTATATTACGTTTTAAACTGTAGATTTGCTGCTTTCGTAGGTACCTACCAAGGTAGGTAAATAAGTGGTATTTTAAAGTAGATTATCTATAAGATTTAGTCAGAAGTAGGCTTTTACATAACCTGCAGGACTTCTACGGGCCCACCAATACATTATAATCCTAAATGTAGTGATTTAAAAAAAAGTGGGCATGTAAAGTTGAAGGGTGATCGTTTCACGAGTCTTTTTTGTCACACCAAAGACTGTTGTTATATTCTACTCTGTATTTATATGAATGTAGTAGATTGCAGGTGCATGCTGTTTTTGATATACAAGGTTATATTAGTAGGCTTTTCTTTACCAGTTGAATACTGTATTATTCTACTTTGAAACACTTAGTTACAGAATAAGTCAGTGTCATTAACTTTGTGATCACAATTACAGTCGAATTGTACTTTAGTCTCTTAGGATTAAATGAACCATTTTCGTCCTGGAAGTTCAAAAAATACTTTAACATTTATAACATTCCATGTTTAACATCGTATAGTTACTGTTATGTAGTTATTAGGGCCTAATTGTAAAATAGAGGCTTAAACTCGGCTTATTTGAACTACGACTGGTGGTTCAACTCCTTTATACATTGCTGTCATATTAGATCATATTATCTGCAATGTATTTTAAATGGGATTCTTCAACCACCAGTCTTGGTTTATCTGACTCGAGCTTAGCCATCATCGTACAACACAGTCTGTAACATGTTCGTCAAATGTCATGCCCCAATTTGCTTAGTTAAGTGATGCGTACATTACAATGTAGTAACGGATTATCTTTTATTGCAGGTTCATTTTGCTTCAGGCATGTGGAAGGAAAAAAGATGAGATAAGAAGTTAAAGCCAAATGCTATCCCAACCATATTTTCCATTTGCAAACCAAACGTGGAAAGAAAGGCTTCTACAAAGTGTGAATTTGCCTTGAAATCTTCAGATTCCATATCGAGGCTTTCTTCCGAGCAAACTGAGGAGTCAAGATTGGATTGGATTTTTACCATGCACATATTTTATTTTTTTGTAGAAATTGAAAATTGAGTACAGTTTTCACACAACCTTGTCATAATATGAGTCAAAGAATAATTATGTAGTAGATATGTAGTATTTCAATAAAAATAGATAGCAAGAAAAAAAGTAAATTAATGCACAAATATGCTAGTAAATCCTTGAAAAAACTATTTGTATTGAAAAATTTAATTCGAGAAACTACAGTTTTTCCCATGTTTAAGGTTCTTTATTTAGCTTTTGTCAATAACCAGAGGTGTATTCCTGTTTTGTATTGTTTTAAATATATTAGGTAATATTTGTATGTTTTATTTAAGATTTTTTTTTATTGTTACCTACCGTTTAGCTTAAACCTTTATCGACAAGAAAGAAGAGATCGAAGTAAGTTAATCAAACAACATTGAGTGAAATGAATATATTTATTTTAGATGAAATACAGGTTTGTCAAATAGTGTACCTACTTTATTTCCCAACATTACATGAAATGAACTTCTGTTTGTAGTCAACATCCATAAAAATCAATGAATTTTTCATTATTCAGAATCCATTCTTTGACAGCATCCTTATTAAATCTGATTTTTCCCTCTTGTCAAAGCTGAAAATAGAAATAAGCTTTAATATTCTTTGTGTTGATTATAAATAAATAATATGTTTTTAACATGAACAAGTCGTAAATCTAGATATGATTTTATGGCAGCAGCTTTAATTTTAAACTGATCAATTCTGTTGAAAGTTTAGAATACCATGTAATGGAAGTACATCATGTCATCTTGTTTAAATTATGCTTTGCTTGTCCATTCCATATACCTATTTGCTTTAAAGAAAAGTACCCTTTCTTGCATCCACTGCTGTATAAACTGGATACCTGCTTCTGCTTCATATTTATTGTGCCTTTCAAAACATTTTTTCGGGAAGGTTAATTCAAATATGGACCTAAAAATTACATTTACTATTTATAACATCACCTTGCTGAAAGATATCACAAATCATGGAGAAAGTACGAAAATTTCATGCCGTGAACACAGACGAATGGTCGTCTGTGATTATCACATTAAAACGTTATTAATAATGAAAACAAATAATTATTTATATTTACATACCAATCTGAATCTGTCACAATCTTCAATCTTGACTCATAACCCCACTATACATTGTCAATTCAGCTAGTTTCGTTTCAGTTTCTGTCCCTTTCTGTACTACGCTTAAAAAGAGTCAGAAACATGTTCCTTGCCGCTTATACATGCGGGATTTTCAAATGCTAGTATAATACTTTCAATTATTTTGCTTGTTAATTTCGTGAAAATTATTAAAGTTTTGTTAGCTAAGGGTCCGGTTAACATATTCCTACCATGATAATACTTCAGTCGCTTTATTTTGAAAGCTTCTTGCTAAAAAAATGCAAAAAACGCGAAACTTCCATAAAACCTTTAAGAAAATTTGCTCCAAAATGGCGGCCCTGGTCCATTGTCGTCACTGTCCTGTATAAAGCCACTGTAGGCGACCGTCCGTAGATTCAACACGTGGCCGTACTCTTTCTTTGGTGACGCCGACCGCCCGTAGATGGTGACACTTGGCCGTACTTCGGCGCGTGATTTGAAATTAATGTATGTTTATTATATCAAAGAATATTATATGCTACGCAAAAGAATATTCTTTGATTATATGTATAGATTTTATGCAATAGCTAAACTGACCTAGCCTGCGTTTATTACATGTTTAATTACTTAATGATTTACTTGATTTTGTTGTTTAATTTAATGTATTACTGTTGTGACGTAGATTCATTATGATAGCGGCACTAGGCCCAATTAACACTAAATTGCTTGGCGTCACTATTTTAGATGTGACGTAGATGAATTATGAGTGTTACAATGCTCAATTTATACTAAATCGCTTGGCAACCGAGGGAGGCTTATTTTAAAATTTTTCTAGAACTCGAGTTTATGTGAGCGGAGTTGTCTTTTATTTATGTATTCGTTCTGATTTTTATAAGGTAAGTCTTTCTGGTTTAAGTTTATCACAAATTGCTAAGGCATTTTCACTACTTTTTAAAACTCCCTAAAAACTATCCCAAGTTCAAGTTCAAACTTACGACAGGGTGATATTTAGTTAATGTTTTTAAGTAGCTGTTTACCAAATATTGACAGTTGAAAATCGGACATTTTGACACTTTGACAGGCTCTAAAATCTAAACCGCACGAGATCAAAGAAAACGGTTTGCACATTCCTATCTTGGGTTTTCATAAGCTATCGAATGATAGCTTATGAAAATGAATTTAACCGAAGGTTTAAAAATTCCGGTTAATTTTATCCGCAGGTTAAATTCGAAGATACTTTCATTTGATAGTTTATGAAAACTTAAGATAGGGATGTGCAAACCGTTTTCTTTGATCTTGTGCGGTTTAGATTTTAGAGCCTGTCAAAATGTCAAAATACCCGACTTTCAATTGTCAATATTTGGTAAACAGCTAAAGATAGGTATAGGACATTATACACAAAATGTGTTTAGATTTTTCTAGAGAGTCCAATAATGTAGTAATATACAGGGTGTTCCATTTAAAAAAATATCAAAGTGACCCCTAGCACTTTTATTTGATGTTCAATTGTTTTTTGCTGAACATATCCGAATTCGCGGGAGAAAATTACATAAGATAGCTATTTCAGTTTTTTTTTTATAAAAGTACAGGGAAAGTCAAAAAATCGCCTTGTCTGGTCCTCGTTGGATAACCCTGTACTATACGGAATAGGCCCTCTATCTATATTTAAAGTATTCTTACATTTAATAATTTCCATACTTTCATATGCGTCTAATAATCGCCTATCAGTTATACTATGATTTAATTTTAAAATTTTAATTGTTATTCTATGATTATTAAAAGAAGGCAACACTTCATTTTTCTGTTCTAGAATACTTTAAATGAGCTATGTGTTTTTTGAATCTCGTTTGTATAGATAGATGTTCTAGTTTACCCAACATATTTTTGGTTACAATCCATGCATCCAATTTCATATATCCTTCTTTATAAACCTCTTCGGACTCACAACTATTTTATCAGTATATTCCCATTATTATTTGGTATTTTCGCATCCTTCTGACTTAAAAAACACTTCATGTACTTATTTCGAATTTTTTTATTTTATTTTCAAAAAAAAAACGAAGTATCACTAGTGATACTCCGGAACTCTATTATAACATTTATGAAAACACGTCAAGTACACTTTGCAAAGAAAATAAGATTTTTTATTGATGAAATTGTGAAAAACAGTTTCTTTCTACACTGCAACACAAATAAATGCCACAAGATCTACCTTTTGCCAAAGTCAATTTATTGCAACCGTTGAAACGATATCTTGACCGTGTTTTTTGTGTGGATTTCGTAAATTCTACTAAATGGACGTTACCACTCTGCCTGCTTCTTTTGTCAGGTATAGGTTGTACACTTCTTCTTTTAGTTCCAGAATTTTCACCCTCTATCTCGAGGTCATCAAATTCCATGGAAAGTTCTTCCTTGTTTTCCGCTACCATGGTTTTTGCCACAGATAATTTAAAATCGAGATAATCGATCACCTCGTTCTTGGGCAAGAGAGCAGCATTTGCGTTTTCCCGGTATTCAAGCCAGCCAGCAGCTACAGCGAAGTCAACAAAGTGGTAAATTGTCCGAACAGTACTTTATTCGTTCGGTTTCTCATCGCATACTTGCCAATCACTCGATCCAAAAGATCCACGCCACCCATTTTTGCGTTATATTTCTTAACAATTGCAGGTTGTTTGATATTAATATATTTGTTTTCCTGCTTTGACCACCTTCTACAAACTCCTTCCGGTTCTACACCACAATCAGAGGAGGCAAAATAAACAGCTTATTATCAAACCATTTTATAATCGCTATTTTACAATCCTCCCTTACAAGATAGTCATAGGAACCTCTTCCTTTTTTCTTTAGCTCATTGTCTGACACAAGCAATGCATTTTTTGGAATTCTACTTGCCATTATTGATCCAGCGAGCGTGATATATCGAGAAGCGAGAGAATCTATCAGCGGTATGGAAGTAAAGTACCTGTCAGTAAAGACTGATACTCCAATTGGAAAAGTATCTGTGAGTTTCAGGAGCATCCTTCCCCCGACATCTAGTTTTTCTGGAGTAGTTGCCAATATTGACTCCACCGATGAACCTTTACCCTCGTAAATATAAAAGTCAAGAGGTATTCCAGTAGGGGTAGCCATGACGACATTTTTTAGCCCTACTGGATTAGGCTTTCCTCGAACAAATTGCCGCATCGTGACATGACCAGTGAAGGGTATCATCTGTTCATTAATGGAGACTTCGTAGGTCCTTTCGTTCAATCTACAACCTCGTTGACCTGCACCGAAAAAAGGCCTGACTTTCCAAAATCTATCTAAGGACTTTTGTTTCTCTGAAACTACATTATCGTCGACAATCTTTAATCGTGACGTAGTTTGAAAAACGATTTCTTGGGATGTTGTCTGCAACCAATGGAACTCTTGTATCACGGGCCCAATACATTTTAAAACGAGGCAAACCATAAATCCCTATCAACATAGCATAGAGCAACCAAATACTTTTTGTATTTCTACAGCTGAAGTCTCTAATGAATGCCCCTATGTACTTACTGCCCTCATGTTAGTAAATGTCGCCACATCTTCAAAGAAGGAATCACTGATATATTTTTGAAAATATTCATAGGGTGACTTGACATAGTCATCGTAGAACACGGTTCCTGTATTTTCAGCAGGTTGAAAATTTTTATCTCCAACCCATTTTTTTGAAGATGCTAGAATCAGTCGAGAAAGGGGTTCCTCAGCTGTAGAACTCCAATCATTATCCGACTGATAAACATTAGTCGTGTGTTCATTTTCAGGAGGAATCAGGTCGTCTTCGATGTCATCTGAATCAGCCACACTAAGAACGTCTTCATCTAGATCAGACTGATCAAGATCTATGTTGTCTGCTAATGTCTGTTACGTCAAAGGCCCTGAAATAATAACATTATTTGTCTAGGCTGCACTTCGCACAAACTTTTTAAATTTTTCAAAAATGTATTCTTGCAGATCTGGTGTATCACCTATGATACTTCCTAAATACTCGAACACAGAATACACCTAGTAAGAAGATTAGCCTTACTGCACATACTGCCATATTTACTGTAATACTCTCATATGTTTTAAACAGTAAAAAACCATAAATATCTTTTACTTACGTTTTTTTTCTGTCGATCGGCATGGTTATGTTTACAACTGACGCGAACGCACTCCTCAACAATGGCGTACTAACGCCAAGTCATGCTGCAGACAGCGAAACAAAGCGGCGCGCTCACCCCACGCCTGTATCATATATGATACTGCAGGTACAAACGCGTTAAGCTTGCTCCTATTTCATAAAACAATTTATTTTCTTGAGTATCATATATGATGCATGGGAACCGAAGAGACTAATATTTCAATTTTGTCCTTTGGACCACCTTTATGTTAAACTGAGTTTGTTATACTAATTTTAAACCTACTTCCTTAAAGACTTGTTGGAGTCATCTAGTATACTGAGGATTATAATAATATGGTATCGAGACATATTTTGTATTTTCATCCTGATTAACGAAAGAAGTGTAATCACGAATGGTCTTTCTAAACAAATGCCTATTAATTAGCCTATTTATTAAGTTAGTATTGAAACAGTTCGCTATATTCCTAATTGTCTACTTTTCATTAATAAATCTTTATCTGCTGAGAGGAAAGTTAAGGATACGGTGTACTAAAAAATGAAAGCTGGCCATTTTGTGTTGGTCACAGTGCTAGGTCGGTAGCCCAAGGAATATTGTAGGAAAAAACAGTAATAAACAACAGTCATGACGTCGACAACGAAAATTTGCTGAAGGAGATTAGGCAAACTACGTGCTGGGCATGCCCATTGTTACACCACTCCAACATATATTTCTGAAAACAATTTTAAGAAACGACTAGAAAAAAGGCCAACCAATAAAGGCTTACAGGTCGCAGCGGTGGCTAGGTCGCTTTGAAGAACTCCTAAAATACTTTATACGTTGGTAACGCGATATCTAAGAAGTTCTCACAGCATAGAATTAAATTTACAAAAGAAAGCACTATATACCAAAAGTTAGAGGATGAAGAATTGAGGACGCATACCGTTGTTTAAATCCCTAAAACAGAGTTTTATCCACAATACCGAATAACATAATTTTTGCACCTGACGTGCGTTTCGCTATCCATGTTAGCATAATCAGGAGTTGATTAAAACTAAAATTAAAATCTACCTAACTCTCTTTTATACTACTGTCCTGAATCTCACTGGTCACGCTCGATCAACCAATACAATGGACTACGAAATAGGCCCTCTATCTCTATTTAAACTATTCTTACATTTTTTAATAAATTCTATACTTTCATATGCGTCTAATAATCTTCTATCAGTTATATTATGATTTAATTTTAAATTTTTAATTGTTATTCTATGATTATTGTCAAAAGCATGCTCGGCAACACTCGATTTTTGTCGAGTGCAATTCTGTTTCGGTATTGTGGATAAAACCGAAGAAAATTCTATCGTAGTAGAATTTTCTTTGATAAAACTCTGTTTTAGTGCATGTTGCCGAAGATTAACTTTTTAAAAAAGTAATTTTATTCAAAATAATTCTACACAAAATGTTTTGACTATCAAAATAACTACGATCTGTATCTTTCGAGAATTAAATGATAAGTAAAACGTAAAATGTAATTATGTGACCTAATGATATAAAATGCCGATTCTACTAACTTATAAATATTGTGTATACAATTAATAAACATATGTAGAATAACGAACCCGGGTATATTCATCATAGTTGAATCAGATAAGTAAAATTGTGCTTTGTCTTTATATTGCCAATGATCGTCAAATTAGATTAAAAAGAAAACCAAGCCCTACGTTGTGTTATTATTATATCTTACACAATTTTAATTATTCGGATTGCGCTTCGATCAAACACAATTAGGGAAATTTGAGGGAAAGGTGCGTCATGTAAATCAAACCACAGATTCCTAATTCGCCTAATTTATTAAAGAAAAGCGTGCCGGACTCAGCCTGGAATTCACGAGGGGAAAGAGTACGGCAGAGAAACCCTCGATCTAAATTCCTAAACCGAATTATGCTGTATAATCTATTAGTATTATAATTAATTAAATTACTGTCTCCCGCACCACAATTTGTAGTTCCACACTTGTAACAATACATTTAAAACTAAAGAGGTTTTTGTTAGTTAACCAGACGCCACTGGTAGGTACTGAGGTCCTGGATTACGGAGGCTACCCAGCTATTTAGTTGCAAATATGGGACAATACCATAGTATAGTTTTCTACTAGGCCAATATCTCTAGAATGATCATTATATTTATAACTAGGATATTCTCCCGTCAGGGTAGGAAATGGTTAGTATAGATTCATCAAGGCCGTTGTGTACTCTCTCAATCATTCTAATATTAAAACCCTAGCACGAAAAGACAGCAAATAATACATTTTATGTTTTCACTTAAAGCAGTGTTGTTCACAGCATAACACGATTTCATTAAATATATACACAGGTTATGTAATCAAATATGAATTATCCATGAAAATAGAAGAAATATTTATGCAAATTATGTTTATAACAATATCCAAATATGTACACATGTTATGCCATCAAATATGAATTATTCATGAAAATAAAGAAATATTTATGCAAATAATGTTAATAACAATATCAAAATATATACACATGTTATGCCATCAAATATTAATTATCAATGAGATTAGTAGAAATATTTATGCAAATTATGTTAATAACAATATGAAAAGGTATACACATATTAGGCCATCAAATATTAATTATCAATGAGATTAGTAGAAATATTTATGCAAATTATGTTAATAACAATATGAAAATGTATACACATGTTAGGCCATCAAATATTAATTATCAATGAGTATAAAATATATAATGGTACAAATTATGTTAATAACAATATTATAAGTTTCATTTTACCGACTTGTAATGACATATTGCAACACAGAAGCAAAACAATTCACCAAAATAAACCGTACACTCCGCTGGCTTCTGACTCTCTATTCTTCGTTCTCGAGCAATACGTTTCGGATATCCTCCAAAAAACCTCGCAAAAACTAGACTTGAATTTATGACTTGATTTATCTTTTACATGTATAAAGGGTGTCTCAAAATATATACATATATAGGGTGTCTCAAAAATGAATGTATCAGGTCTAATGAAATAGTATTTTAAAGAGGTGGGTTATCTCACATAATAACAATAATTGATCGGCAGAAAAGTTGGATCATCGGGTTATCGGCCTGGTTGCATCACATAACTCCTCCCTCGTTCGGAAAATAAGGGCTGCAGTGGTTGATCGTTTTTCCGACTCTCTTCTGAAGGGTCGTCTGTGAGGGCGTTCTTGCAGAGGTGATTTCTTTGGGATGAAACAGGCTTGTTCCATTTCTTCCATCCAATATACAGCAGGATTCCGCACACAAGGGCGGCAATTGATGAAATTGGAGTGATCCAAAGCTTCGTCGATCTTTCGGGAGTTTCCAGAGGGTGCAACTGGATTGTTGACAATATTTTCTGGGCTGACTTCAATTCATCCAAGTTTATTTCTTCGAGAGTTAACTTGAAAATATTGTTGCTACTTTGGACATTCGAAAACTTTGGCAGTTCTAACACATATTGAAGTTGTGTTTTTCTTTCGCCTTCGTATATTTTGTTACCTATCTTAACAGGGCACATAGATAGAGTAGCACTACTCGGCTCAGAGATTTTGTAGAGTCCTCGCTGACATTTGTCTCGGGCAATTGTCTCGTTCACAGGAATGACCAAAATTTCGTTACCATTTAGGCGTTGAATGGTATTTTTTTGGTAGTTAACATTGATTAGTGGACACATATTGTTTGACGTTGTTAGCAGCTCGAAGAGGCAACGTTCGTCTTTCGATAGGGAGGTTTGCTTGCAGATAAAAAGGTCTTCTAGTTGCGGACATTCTTGTTCCGTGGTCCAGTAATCTTCTTTTGTGAGTAGGACGTAAGGATTAGATAGGAGAATGGTTTTGTTTGCAACAGGTATTGGGTAAAGTTTGTAAAGGATGTAGTTGTTGGGCAAAACAATTGGTGTGTGTATTGAAAATAAAATTGAGTTATTTTCAATAATAACTTGGACAGATAAATAGTTATAAAAGTTTATTAGTTCTTTAAATTCAGGTATCCGGTTTGGACCGTATATAGTTTTTATATCTTCTACTAATGTTACAAGTTGGTTAGGATTGAGTATGGAGTTGTGCATTTTATTTACATGAGCAAATGAGATTGCATTTTCGATATTATTTATTAGAGAATTTAGGGTGTTTAATTGCAACATTATATTGTCCAAAATTAAAGACATATTATATAAGGCATTAGATATATCTAACTGGTTCTTTTCTAAAGGCGGTTATTTATTTGGGGGGGGTGTTTTATTTTGCGGAATATAGGGCTCTTGTTGTGGAAAATATGTACGAGCATTTATTTGTTGTTCGATAAGGGAGTGGTTTAGGACAAGTGAACCTGCGTCGTCGATATTTTTTGGATTGTGTAACATTAAAATTATTCAAAGCTCGCTAGGAGAGTTAGGCATTAAAACTGTAACGGCTGTTAATTCTGTTTGTTCTATTAGGGCGTCTTTTGTGCCTTGATTTAGAGAATCATCAGCAGCAATTTTGAACGAAATACGTGATTTTAATCTTTCTATTAAGTCTAAAATGGGCTCTCTTCTAGATCGAATCAAAAAATTTAGCTGTTGAGCGAGAGCTTGTCGGTTTATTCTATCACCAAATCGTTGTCTTAAAGCGTCTTTTATTTTAGGCCAGGTCGTTAGATCTGGTCTGCAAAGTATAAAACCGCCTGCTTCTTCGGTTAGTTTAGAGCAAATTGAAGCAAACACAAATTCTTTAAGAGGTTCATCTACCAGTACCTAATATTTATTGTAAAATTTATTTACGCTTGAAATAAAAAATTCCAAGTGGTCACTGTTGCCTGTAAATGTTTTATTTAAGTGTGTGAGCAATCTCTTTTGCGGCTGTAAGGGCAGTCATGTTTGAAAGAGAAATATTATTTGATAGGCTTTGTGTAAGATTGTCAATTTCAATATGTGTCATTAAAATTTAATTATTAATGTAAACGAATTATCGCACTTTTAGTAATTTAAAATGTACACACAGCAATTTTAAGTAAAAAAATAAATTTCTAATAAATTTAATTAATGTAACAAATTAACGAACTTTTTTAGTAAATTTAAAATATACACACAGCAATTATTGTAAAATAAAAATTGAATGGGAGTGGAAAGGAAAACTCACTTACGGTTTTTCATGTTCGTAACTGTGGTTTTCTTGCCTTGGGTTGGTCTATGTCTCAACAAACAGTTGAAACTGAAGATTTTCTGGGCTTCGGCAACGTTTTCTGATGGGACTGCTTGCAAAACCAGGAATCTTTGAGACACCTACACGAACGACTGCGCCAGTGATGTAATTATCATTGAAGATTAACTTTTTAAAAAAGTAATTTTATTCAAAATAATTCTACACAAAAGTTTTGACTATCAAAATAACTACGATCTGTATCTTTCGAGAATTAAATGATTAGTAAAACGTAAAATGTAATTATGTGACCTAATGATATAAAATGCCGATTCTACTAACTTATAAATATTGTGTATACAATTAATGAAAATAATAACAATTGATCTGCAGAAAAGTTGGATGATCGGGTTATCGGCCTGGTTGAATCACATATCTCAGGTCGTGGATATTTCAACAAGGAAAATTTATCAATATTTGACTGAGGAAAAATATAATACACCGATAACGAGTTTTTCATTTTCTATTATATTTCGTAATCTTTTTAAAATAGATAAATGACTTTTTATTGGCGCGTATGTAGCAATTATTCTGTGTCAGTTTGTGTGAGGTGCGGCATTTCTTTACATTTTGTGCTAATTTGCTAACACAACTCAAAAATTTGCGACGATCTTTATCACTCTGCAAAAATAATTTTGTTCATTTTGTTTGCATATACAAAATTTTAAGGTTATATATAGCATCTGTATTTAAATTAAACGATGTTCCTATTGAATAATTGTGTTTGGATTTAGAAAGTGCTATTTGTGTTTTCATTTGACTAAAAATATTATTTCCAAAATAGATTGTTTACATGTCAATATAAGTATTTCGATAACACCAAACATTGCAACTTAAGGCAGCTTTTCTCGGTACTCAAGTAGTATGTCAGCACTGAGTTTTATGCAAAAATTACCTTTTCCTTCGCCGAAATTTTGCAGAGTATCTTTGTTCAAACCACACAAAAATACTGTACAGGGCCGTCTTCAATTGCCGTTTAAATAATAGTGTATGATGTTTATAGATGTAAATCATAAATGGTAATATTTAAAAACAATGCTTTAAAACACTCAAATTAACGTTGTAATCGGTGTAGCAAATCGTCATAAGCTTATCTAAGCCGATGTTTCACCGAATGACTTTATTTAAGCGTCGTAAAGTAACCGATTTAAACAACCACATGGGGGTTTGGAACCTTCGGCAACATGCACTAAAACAGAGTTTTATCAAAGAAAATTCTACTACGATAGAATTTTCTTTGGTTTTATCCACAATACCGAAACAGAATTGCACTCGACAAAAATCGAGTGATGCCGAGCATGCTTTTGACAATAATCATAGAATAACAATTAAAAATTTAAAATTAATTCATAATATAGCTGATAGAAGATTATTAGACGCATATGAAAGTACAGAATTTATTAAAAAATGTAAGAATAGTTTAAATAGAGATGGAGGGCCTATTTCGTATAGTCCATTGTATTGGTTGATCGAGCGTGACTAGTGAGATTCAGGACAGTAGTATAAAAGAGAGTTAGGTAGATTTTAATTTTAGTTTTAATCAACTCCTGATTATGCTAACATCACTCCTGAAATTATCAATCTTATATAGACTAAAAAAATATATTTAGTTTTTGTTGGTCTTTAGGTCTTTAGGTAAACTATGGAATATTCCATAAAATGGAATTTAACAGCGAACATTTTTTTATGGAGAACAGACGATAAAAACTATATAATATATAATATGGTATGACAACAAATGGTAAACATCTAAAAGCAGCATATATCAATATATTTAAAATTATTTTCTTAGATATATCCTCACTAAAAGTGAGTTTCATGATAAGCTTTTTCTTGATCAACCTTAATTACCGCTACTGTAGTTGTTGATTCAGTAGGAGTGTACCATCCCTATTAAATAGATATAAAATATAAAATCAGTGTTAACTTAAACCCCCCGTATCGGAATGGTTTCTAATATTATCATTATTATTATTATTATTATTATTATTATTATTTTTTTTTTTTTTTAACTCAGGTTTATCACGGCTACATCAGTACAGATCGATCCATTCAGATAGGATCTGCACTGCGATTCTACGACTCTAGGAATGATCGAACAATATGTGCGGCATCTAGAACTACCGACTTTTGCATTGCCCTGTAAGTATTCGCAGGTATTCCAATTTCGCAAAGTTGTTCTTTCAGGTTTCTTGGTATCAAACCCATCGAAGACAGTATTACTGGGACGACTTTAACTATTTTCAATCCCCACATCGCTTGGATTTCTCGTTTCAGCTGACTATATTTGGCCATCTTCTCCGCATGCTTGGTTTCCAAGTTATTGTTGTTAGGTATTGAGATATACACAAGTATAACTATCTTTTCCTCCTTAAAGATTATAGTGATATCCAGGCGGTTGTGCATCACGGTGACATCAGTGACTATCCCTTTATCCCAATAAACTTTCGCTTGCTCGTTCTCAACTACTGGGTCTGGTTGATACTGATAGTACGGACGATCATTGGTTGGCACAATGGAGAGCATTTTGAGGATTTCCAGATACGTGATTGTTGCAACCTTATTATGTCGGTCTAGGTACTGGCTTCCAGCAAGGCTAGGGCACCCTGAGAGGACATGCTCGATGGTTTCCGACTTTGAGTTGCATTTCCGGCACTTATCTGTTGGTACGTCTTCTTTTAAAATGTATTTTTTATAATTTCTTGTACTAATAACCTGATCTTGAATTGCTATAACGAAGCCCTCAGTCTCAGGGAATATACTACCTGTTTTCAGCCACTCGAGTGATGCCATCGTGTCCACGCTTTCTTTTTTCAAATCATACCAAAATCGACCATGTAGCTCCCTAGATGCCCAGATTGCTGTTTTTTCCTCAGTGGTAAGAACTGATGGCAGAGGCACGTGTTGGTTTGCGAACATGTTGAGTGGCGTGTAATTCTGATCAGCCTTCGCGACTGTACTGTGGAGGGCATTGTGTTTTGAGGAGAAATATTTCCTCAGTCCAAGTATTTGTTGCTGGCATGCCTTCACTACATCCGTTATCCCTCTACCACCTTCATCCCTGGGCAGCGTCACTCGTTCCATTGATGATCTGGGATGATGCATCCTATATTTCGTCAAGCTCGTTCTAATTTTTCTGTTAACTGCCTGGAGATCGGTGTCAGCCCATTTTATAATCCCAAAGGAATACCCAAGGGCTGGTATCGCGTAGCTGTTAACTGCTTTCACGATATTAGAAGTATTGAGCTTGGTCTTCAAAACAGATTGTAACCTCTTTTGGAACTGCATTGTAAGTATTTGCTTGACTTGGCTATGCTCGATTTTGTTTGTAATATGCCAAGGTACTTGTACGGATCCTGTGACATGGCATCTATGGTGGTTGCTCCATCAAGCTTGACTGGCTGTGTCTCCATAAGTTCCCCCCTCTCTATTGCAACAGTTTGGCACTTGCTAGTTCCAAAGGTCATTCCTATTTCGGTACCAGCTCTATGAACAAATCTAAGGACTGAATCAAGATGGTTCTTATTAGCGGCCTATACCTTGAGATCATCCATGTAAAACAAATGACTAATTATATGAGTCTGATTCGGTGCTTTTATGTTAAAGCCATAGCCAGTTTGCTTGAGTGCATTTGACATAGGATTGAGAGCTAAACAAAACCAAAGCGCACTGAGTGAGTCTCCCTGGAAAATTCCCCGTTTGATTTGAATGCTTCTCGTTTCGATCACATTGTCTCCTGTTCTAATGGATAGTTTTGTGCGCCACTGATTCATACCATCTCTAAGGAATATTTGTAATTTTGGATCAACGCCGTAAATTTGCAGGACTCTGATTAGCCAGCTATGTGAAACTGAATCAATATAGGCCATGTACAGGTTACGATTTTTCTTTCTGGCCTGCTCTAATACAACTGAGTCTATAATGACTTGTTCCTTACACCCCCTCGCTCTTTTTCGACATCCTTTCTGCTCTTCTGCTAGAATATTGTTCTCGTCCAAGTAGCTATATATTTTTTCACATATCGCTGCGGACAAGATTTTATACATGGTTGGAAGACACGTGATTGGCCTGTATTGTGATGGATCATTGGTGTTTGAGCTCTTAGGGAGAAGGTGAGTAATACCATTCGTAAGAAAATGCGGTAGCGAATCTGGTTCCCGTAGAATCTTGTTAAATTGCACAGCTAAATGTTTATGTGTGGCTGAGAACCTTTTGTACCAAAAATTGTGGATGCCATCCCTTCCTGGTGCTCTCCAGTTGGCTAATTTTTGAATCACCTTTTTGATATCGTTTTCCGTGAAATTCGTCTCTCCCATTTTAAGATGCCGATATAGGTGTTCCTCGTTATTGATCCAGGGAGTATTTTCTGTGTTTTGGGCTTCATTTTCCCATATGTTAGCCCAAAAGTTTTCAACCTGGTCTCTTTCAGGTATACCTGAGTTTGTAAGGGGTGTAGTGCCAGCACTTAGATTCCGGTAGAAGTTTCTTTCGCTCCTTGAGAATTGCTTGTTTTGTTGTTTTCTCTGATAACTCTCCCTGTACCTGCGAAGTCTCTTGAAGTATGCATCAAGCCTCTGTTTCTGCGTATCTAGATGGTCTGTGAGGATGCTCGTCAGCTTTTGCTCAGATGCACCTGTAATCTTTCTTCTGAGCTCAACCGGTACCCTTCTATACAGTTTATTTGTACGGTTTCCATTAACGATTTGCTGAATTCTGCCTTTTTTTTTCGAGGGTCATCTATTCGTTCAACCATCGTCGCTCCCACGGAGGAGGTTTATTTGAAGCTTTACAAGTGCTTCCCCTACTCCACATCTTCTGTTTATTTTGCACAATGCAAGTGAGTGCTGCACAGTATATACGGAGATGTGATTCTTGCATGTCTAATTCATCCGTCAGATCTCTTTTCAGTGCTGCATTACCACTGGCTATAATCCAGTTTGATCTCTTGTTATAGTGCAGTTTGGGAATAATTGGCCTCAGACATGGGTCTGACCCTCTATATTCAGTTAGATGCTGCTGGTATGTGTTGTTCCAATCGATATCTACCAGATTCAGCAGTTCGTTTGGGTCACCTTTCTCGCTTTCTGTACGTTCTTCTACTGCGGCTGCAGGTATTTCCATTTCTAAATATTCTGGTTGTTCCAGTTGTCCATCTCGGTTGAGTTCGATATTTATTTCTACTCGAATTTGGTCCACGATAATTTGAGGTAATAGGTTATTCCTGATAATGGCTCTCCTTTGATCTGCAATACGTTGTTCGGTAAGATTACTTAGTTCTGGGATATGCAATATAACGTCTTCACGTAGGCTCGAGCGGTACACTGTAAGATCAGTCTCTAGTGCTGTGACTCTAAAGTACGAACGCAATATTTGTTTATTTTCTTCATTACTCCATTTTTTGCGTCGCACAATTGTCCTTATGGCCTCTGTGGGCACAGTGGCAACGCACTGTACAACACGGCGGGCCGGCTGTGACTGTTGTTCTCCAGCTTCGTCCTGTTCTGGATTTTTATTATGCTGTTGGGCTGTCGCTTCTTGATTGACAGAGGCCCGCCTCCTCAGCCTCCTGCCACCGACGTCCCGCATGCTGTCATGTCCAGCGTCGGCTCCAGACATGCCCTGATGAATACCCCCAGGCAGCGATCCATTTCGAATATCATTATGTCTCTCCATATTCATGGGTGGTGCCAGTTTTTTGTCCACGGGGAGTATTTTATTTCCTCCCTACCCTCCGGCAAAGCCGGCGAGCATACCCCATCGCAAGGGGCCGCCCCCGATAGGAATACTGGCAAACTCCCACGGGTTATTATTATTATTATTATTATTATTATTATTATTATTATTATTATTATTATTATTATTATTATTAT
>MU193114.1:0-23929 GCA_016904865.1 Pissodes strobi
AATCGGAATATAGCATCACAAAAGCACCTTTCAATAGTCTTTGACTGTTTACGGGATGTACCCATAGTCGCTTTTTTTGTTTTTTTTTTAATTGCTAATTATTAAGCCGATATGGCAACAACTGTTGATGCTCCTTCTTCGGAGTCCATTTTAATACTGGTTGGTAGTGATTGATCAGCGTTCATGTGAAACAAAATTCCGACGCGATCAGCGCGCGGATGATCCGCACGCTGATCGTCGGCGTCCATGTGAAACGGCACTAAATATATCCAAAGTAATATTGATATTGTTATCATGCCCATCATCGGAAGGTGAAAATGTCACTGTTTATTAGCCGCCAGTAATTTGTTGCAAAATAAATATTAGGGAACATACGTTTTTGGCCGCCAGTATGACGTCATTACAAATGGGTAAAATTTCGATCTTACTAACGTTGAAAATCTGATAATTCTAATTATAAAATAATTGTCCAATAAAGCTGAAGTCTTTCTTTTCTTTTAACCAAATACCAATTCAGAATGCAATTTAGAGGAATTTTAGTGTTTTATATTTGGCCATAAAAACCAAATGTTAAATTTAAGTAATATAAAATTTACATAACTAATTCAATCCATCATAGGTTGATACTAAGGACTAAGGGCAATTGAGTTACATCGTTTTCTATTTCAAATCTAAGATGATAACGAAGTAAGTTGAGTTAATTATATTATTTCAAAGCAGTTTTAAAATAAATATCGCATTTCTGTTGAGTCAGGTGACTTACAGTACATGTTTGTGTCTTCCATTACCTTATATATTTCTATTTTAGTTCATGTTAGTAATTTTGCTTCATTTATAATATGTTGCGTTAAACAGAACGCAGATAAATATCCCCGCTTTTTATCATTATCACAATAGTTCTAAAAAAATTATTTCACTGTTGTTATTTACAAAATGATCACCACAACTGTTTAATTTTCTGTATTTTGTTATTGCTGCTGAATGATAAAATTTAAACTTTCTAGATTTTTTTACAATAATCATTAAAAGGACCGTCATTATTTTGTATCAAGTAAACCCTGTATCCATTATTCCAAGGAAGGGGGCAAATTTACCCGTTATCTGCAGATCTTTCATTAAAACTTTGTATAGAGTTTGTAAGATACTTTACTACGTGACTCTCAAAAGATGTATAAAAGTAAGTTCAATGGGGGTTCATTTAAGATCAGCGGCCTGATTTCACAGCGATCGGAATTTATGGCAACCTAAACATTTTAGTAGGTCGTCTCCAGATTAAATATTTTAGAGAGCGATGAATTGTAATAATTGCTTATTAATTTTAGGTTAATTAAAGAGGAAACAAACAATCGTTTATTTTCTGTTAAAAAAGTGACATATAGATTGCAGGTCGAGTATTTTCTGTCGGTGTTGAATTCACACCTCACGAAAAATACCAAAACCCCGTATCTATTTTTTGATAAAAAAACATATTTAACTTAATTAAGTTTTTGTACGTAATATTAGAGGCGAGACATTTCCAATATGGTTGCTTCTCAATTTGCGATGATACTTTTTTTAATGTTCACCATAGCACATTTTCGAGTTTCACAGATATGCTTTCATTAGACCTTAAGGTATCGATAAAGCGTGGCCCTCCCCTCGCTTCGCTCGCTCCGGGGGCGAAACCAAACATAACTAATCCAAGGCAATGCCCAAAACCAATAAAAAACAAGAAAAAGAAACTTTGAAAAATTTATGAATAGCATGCATTTCAGCGCATGCGTCAAGCCTCAAAATTGCAGTAGGGAAACGCGAATGTGTTCGGCACTCTATTTAAATATATTTTCGTCATGCAAATAAGTCGGGAATGTTTGTAAAAAAAACGAGAAGTCAAGGCCCATCCGTGCGCTATTCAGATCCACACTTTCTAGCTTAATTTAATAATAATTTGCAATACTTCCGTTTACTACGGTTCACTCGAGTCCAGCGTTTTATAGGGAGCTGAGGTGAGTTTTTAGATTATATTTTTTTTTACTAGAGTTATGATTAAATTTTGCCATCAGAAAAATAATATAGTGACGATGCTGGTGCGTTTATTTTAATTAAACTTAGTTAAGCATTAGTTTTATCGTGACAAAATTCACGATAAGTGAATGTGTTCTATGATAAACTGTGAAGTAAGATACGATGATCTTGTTGGTCATATGCTTTCGTAAAGTCCAAATAAATGACATCCGTCTGAAAATCGTCATCTATTGCTTCCGCGATATCCTGAGTCACAATTGCCTTTATAAAATCCATGCTGCTCCGGTATTATTAAATTTTTAGTTAAAGGAAACATTTGGTCATGAAGTAACAATTCTTGGAGAAATTACAGATTATTGGTACCGGTCTATAGTTAATCACATCCGATCTGTCGCCCTTTTTAAACCCAGCACAGCTTTGGATGTTTTCCATATAGTAGGAACGGATTTCGTGCGTACATAAATTAAATAATATCTGAAAATAGGTTCAACTACCCCCGTGCGGGGGTAGTTATTATTATTATTATTATGATTTAACCTTACGGCATTCGCACTTCCTCCCGTATATCAAAAGGATTAAGCTCTAAGGGAACCCTTTATATGTTATCGGGTCCTTGGTGGCATCTACGGACTTCCTACAAATTTTCGGACGGTACGAGCTGTTGCGAGAAGTACTGCTTTCTACAACAATTTGAAGATATGTTCGCTCAATCCGAGTTCCTTGATGTTTATTAACAGGTTCTTTGGAATGAGGCCTGCTGATGACACAGTGATTGGCACCGTCCTCACTTTCTCCAGTCCATTGTTGCCGGATTCTCGATATTTGACGATCTTTTCGGCGTGCTTTAGATCTTATGCTTGTGACTTTCTAAAACAGATTCGGGAGTGTATTTATAGTAACTTACCTTTTCCGTCTGCAACAGCAACAGCTTGTCTGCTAGTTTCTGATTGATTACCTTCGCAACTGCATCGTGTCTGACTTTATATTTTGTTGCTGCGAACGTTTGGCATCCTCCTGTAATATGCTGGATGGTCTCAGTGGTTTGACAGCCGTATCGACATCGATCATCCGCCACCGAAGCATCTCCAATTATGTACTTGAGATAGTTTCTGGTGGGAATCACTTGATCTTGAATAGCCAGCAGAAAGGCCTCGGTTTCGGGGAACATTTGTCCTGAAACTAACCAATAGTTCGACGCTGTATTGTCGACGTGATCTTGGGTAGTCTCATTCGCATGCCTCCCATGTAAGGGCTTTTCCTCCCACACTCGTATTTTCTCAAGGTCGGTATGATGGCGGTCTTGACCCTGATATTCTTTTAAAAGCAGTGGCGTAGAGTCATCTGCGTTACAAATTATTTATATGCCGATCCAATTGTTTACGTAGATCCGCTAGGCCTCTTCCACCTAGATGTTTTTGCAAAGTTGTTTCCTCCACTGTGCCCCTCGAATGGTGTTTGTGTGCTCTTGTAACTAAGGTTCTTGTTTTCCGCTGTAGATTTTCAATGTCAGTGCCGGTCCATGCTACCAATCCAAACGAGTATCCAAGAACTGAGACGGCATAAGTATTGATAGCCTTGCAGAGATTTTTGCTGTTAAGTTGAGTTTTTGCCAAACGATTTATCCTTCAAGTAAATTCTTCAGCCTTCATTGCGCCATGTGAATGCGCATTAATTGTTTCATTCCCAGGTACCTACTTGTAAAATTCCTCGCCCTTCATTGCCTCGATGTTCTGGCCGTCCCTAAGTTCAAAGTGACCTAGACCTACTTTACCTCGTACGATGTTCACTGCACGGCACTTTTCCAGTCCGAACCGCATTGCAATGTGGGTGTAGAATTGTTCTACAATCTTCAAGATTTGCTCTAGTTGATTTGTGGTAGCTGCCATAAGTTTTAGGTAATCCATATAGAGCAAATGATTGACTTTCTCTCTTGCCTCGTTGTTGTTTTTGATATTGTATTCATAGGAAGTAGAATTCAGCTGATGGGATAAAGGGTTCATCGCAATACAGAACTATAGCGGGCTGAGGGCGTCTCCTTGAAATATACCTCTTTTTATTGGTATGTTTTCAGTGGTAATCCCTGCTTCATTAAGATATATTTTCGTTTGTCAAGATATCATGGCATGCCTTAAAAAGTTAACAATGTTAGCATCAGTCTTATATATTTGAAGAATTTTTAGTAGCCGCTCATGAGGCACAATGTCGTAAGCCTTTTTATAATCGATGTAAGCCATATAGAGATTTCCACGCTTAGAAAATGCCTGGTTTAAGATGACAGATTCGATTATGAGTTGCTCTTTGCACCCCATTGAACCCTTAGCGCATTCTTTCTGTTGGTCAGCAATGATCTTGTTTCGCTCACAGTGGGCATATAGCCGGTGCGCTAAGCAGGTTGTTATCACTTTGTACATTGTTGGGAGACACGTGATTGGTCGGTACTTGGATGGATCCTCCGTGTCTTCCGGGTCTTTTGATAGAAGGTATGTGGCACCCTGAAATAGAAAGCGTGGCATATTTTCAGGATTGGCGATTATTATTATTATGATTTAGCCTTACCGCATTCGCACTCCCTCTAAGGGGAACTTTCACTTATCACAGATATCCCGGATATCAAAAGGATTAAGCTCTGAGGGAACCCTTTCCATGTTATCGAGTCTTTGGTGGCATCTACGGATTTCCTACAAATTTTCGGACGGTACGGGCTGTTGCGAGAAGTTCTGCTTTCTGCATCAATTTGAAGAGCTGTTCGCTCAATCCGAGTTCCTTGATGTTTATTAACAGGTTCTTTGGAATGTGTCCTGTTGATGACACAATGATTGGCACCGTTCTTATTCTCTCCATTCCCATTGTTGCCGGATTTTCTCTTGTAAATCTCGATATTTGGGGATCTTTTCGGCGTGCTTGACCTGCAAATTGTTATTATTATTATCATTATTATTAATATTTAAGAATGTGTACGTAACACCCATTGTGGGGTCCAGATTAACCTATTGTTAACGTGAACCAATTTCTCTGGTGAGAAACTAACACTCACATTAGAGTAATTTCGGTTTAGTGCGCAGGTCAAGGGAAATTTTTTGGAAAAAAACCTTTCTTGTGTCCCTTTAACTATGTGCCGAAAATGAATCTTTTTGGAATTCTCTAGGTCCAATTTAAAAGTAGTATTTTATTAAAATTTTAGGTTGTAGTTTAAAAATAAAAAAGCGAATTGTTAAATTTCCTCTAAAATTCCAATACGAATATCTTGGCATCAACCAATAAGATGACGAATGCTTTAACCAATAGGAACATTGTCGGATCATCGTATCGTTAAATATTGGATGCATGATAATTCATCCTTACAATTCTTACTTATCTAAACAAACAGAGGTAATTATAAGTTAAAGATATCCCAGGATGGAGTTTTCAGCATATTAGCTATTAACTGATTAAATGAAAATTTTCAATATACGCCCTTTAGAACTAGCTTTCTTAAACAGATATCCAAACCTCGAATTAGATCATCGCCCAAAGGAAACCCAAATGGTAGCGAATATTCTTAGATCCGGGTCTCTTCAATTGCCGTTTACACGAGGAATCCGACGAGAAGTTGTTTTTAAAGGATTATATTTTACAGCAGCATTCTGGTTATTATATTCGTGCTGATTCGCATATCTTGAAATTCGCTCTATAAACATAGCTTCAAATTATGATAAAGTATCCGATGATTTATTAATACTTTTTTCCTTTTCTTGGGGCGTTAAAATTAGATCAATTACCAAACTCGACTGTCTATGAGATTATCCATTATGTAGGCTACTATTATTGTCGCCGAAAATCAATTAACTAAGAACTAAGGAAAATAGTAAATACATTTTAGTATATAAACAAACGTAGTTGGCATCAGGCAGGAATTCGTAGACAAATTTCTAATTTGAATAGCGTGTATACTTAGGCACTTACTTACTCAAAGCATTAAATATGGCTTATTGAATTTTCAGGCTCTCTGTTTATACATCGTATGTAGTTGGTAAGGTCTATTCATTTAGCTCTAAAACCGTCAAAAACTAGTACAGCAAATTACGCTCTAAATTCTACTTGACCTCTCTTGGAAAAATAAAAAGAAATGCGTTACTTTTTACTGTTGGAATTTATATACACCTTTATTTTAATACAATTAATTAGTAATTGTAATAATAATACATATCATAAAAAATATTTCAGCTATAAAATTGGCATTTTCTCTAGTTCTATAACTAATAGAGCCATATGAATCAGTAGTCCAAGAAGTGTATGAGTTCTTTGGTGTAGTGTGTATTCGTACTATAATTATTTATTTATTTATTATTATACACCATTCTACAGTTTAAAATAAACCAATTAATGAATGGGACGCACATACATAACATAGAAACAAATAAGAAAGATATAACAGCTATCAAACGACATTCCAGCATAACCTGATATATCTAATTTTAACTAGAAAGTTAACAATAAATAATTAACGTAAGTCAGACTTATCTCGGCTAACCTGCAATTATATATATCAAAACGATCTTGGTGTATGTTGTACGTATTCAATAATCGGTACAAAGGTGAAAATGTACTGTTTGCCAAATGAAAGAACCTGGACGGAAAGAATGCGGGCAAAAAATGTCCTCGCATATTTAGATGCTGCCACATTTTTTCCCAATAATCCTAATTTTTTTTGTCTAGTTTCCTATAGTGAATTTACATATTTAAATTTCCTACTTGAATACTTAATTTTGTTATTTTCCTTAATACTACTGTCTTCTATTATTTACTATTTTATTTACACAGGGAAATACGGAATAAGTATACTATAATATTTATAATGTTTATATTTTATTCGCCTTCAAGCTATTTAAAATACACGACAATAGGCAACAGTGCGACGTTTACTTGATTTTTAGCGGGGAGGCAGTTTCGTGATTGGTCGCAGGATATATTAAATACACTTTGACCCTAGACCAACACCTAATTTTTTTACATATTTTAAAATTTCGGCAGCGACTTGCTTTAACCATTGGCGTGGAAATTGCCGATGCCGAACTGTGTGGTTATTTATATTATTTGGTTTGTAGGGTCTGGTGATATATAGGTTTTGTCGATTTTGCAAATTCACTTTTTTCACTAGAAAGGGGGTGTCCTATGGAGTAGTTTAAGCCAAAAAAGTCGGAAGATCCGCTACATTTGAACCGAAAAAATGCCTACAAAGTTCGAGTTTTGACACAAATTTTCAGCACCACTTCACAAAAGCACTAGAAATATAGACAAAACACATCTGAAAATCAATTGTCGGGTGAAAATATTAACTAGGATACATTTGCGTCGAACGAGAGACCTCCGTTTTGTTCCGGTCCTGATTTAAAGCGACTCATAGCCAAAGCCCCATTAAACAAAATTAAATTTTACTTGTAAATATCCATCCTCCTTTTTACTGTCAACTGTCACAATAGCCAAAACAAAGATTTTTATGAAGGCACACTGTTGCCAGACGTTTACTGAAGTTTCGTTAGCAAAATTCATTAGAAAAATGGTGCGCTATAAGCGCAGCTTATTCACTACCAGCTAGTCATCTTGGGGCGGCATCCTTTGATTTGGGAAAGTCAATAACCAAGTTTTGCAAATTTTAGAAGAGGGTCATGACTTAATATTGTTTTAGACGCCTGGGCATCTGAATAAAGTACTCACTTTACGCACTCTCTAAGATTCGTAAAATAGATTTTTTTAATGTGCAGTGCGTAAAATAAGTTATTTTACGTAAAGTAAATCTGACATATTTTTTGACATTTAGGGCAATGCGTAAAATAATTTATTTTACGCACTAGTGCATAATGTAATTTAATAATATTTTTGTTTTTTCATATATTTTTCGGTGGTAGAAAAAATTTTGTATGCTACTCATGTGTAAAGTAGCCTTTTTTTGTTCAATTTCAATCAAATTTTTTTTATCAATATTCCCATTCATAAAAAAAGGTTCACTTTACACACTTGTTGCATAAATAACTATTTTATCGTCTAAAATCCGTTTAAAAACGATTTTAAAACGCACAATTGTAAAAAATCCGAAATTTCCGAACCTCTCAGGGCGATAGCCGAGGCTTCGGACGAATTTGTCATGTATTTTGAAGCGAAAATTCATTTTAAATTCAACTGTGAGCCGCTCAGGGCGCAGCGCCCGACACTCCAACTTTCCGATTTCGATAGAGTTGACTAGCTGGTAGTGAATAAGCTGTGCTATAAGTGTCTCTACTCTTTTTTTTATTTAGGTGAATGATTTTTTTATTGCAGTATCACATCCTATATTGCTCGACGAGCGGTGTGTGTGCGAAGATGTTGATTGACACGGTTCTTGAATAGTTAGTTTGGGGAACAGATGTCGTGAGAGCATATTCGCATGTAACAGGCAAGATGTCCATTCGGCAATGCCGATCGTTTCTTCATATGTGACGTGCACGATAGCATTTAGTCAGATGTCGTGACTGTTACATAGAATCAACAAATAAGTTTTCAATTATTTTAACGCTTTATGCATAGCCCTCCGCTCGCTTCGCTCGCTACGGGGACTCAACAAACAGAAACTAACCAAGTGCTAACCAAAACTAACCCAAAATAAAAAAAATAATAAAATAAAAATTTTGGGTTAGTTTTGGTTAGCACCTGGTTAGTTTCTATTTGTTGAGCCCCCGTATAGGGAGCGAAGCGAGCGGAGGCCCATGCATGAAGTGTTTAAATAATTGAAGACTTATTTGTTGATTCTATGTAACAGTCACGACATCCGACTAAATGCTATCGTGCACGTCACATATGAAGAAACGTTCGGCATAGTCGAGTGGACATCTTGCTTGTTACATCCGAATATGCGTCCTGGGCGTGAGTTCCACAGTGATGCAGTGCGCCACACAAAGGAGTTCTTGTAAAGCGATATTCTAGGTGTTTTCAGTTGTACGACGAACCGGTGCGCTCTTGCCGTATATCGTGACTGTCTGACAGGGGTTGTCAGGGGCGGGATAAGGCGGGCCAAATCCTGGGAACATCTGCCGAAAAAGTATCTGTAAAGCAGGGATTTCTCGGTCACATATTTGCGGTGTTTCAGACTATCCAGATTCCGGGTCAACTCCGGGTCACCGACGAGACGCACAACTCTCTTCTGAACGGAATCCAGTAGCTTTAGGGTGTGCTCTGGCGTGGCACCCCAGATGTGTGAGCAATATTCTAAGCACGGTCTTATTTGCGCTTTGTAAAGCAAGAGCAACTGCTGCGGTGTATACTGGAAATTTATTGTGTGCCCTGTTTCTTGGTGGTGCTGAAACAGAGCTGAGGTGGTTTGTTTGTTTCTTGTACTGTTCATGTGCTCCTGCACTCTGACGGAGATTCAACTGCTGCGGTGTATATGTTTTTTGTTGCGAAATAGCGTACCAAGCTTCTGGGAGGCTGATTTTGCGACGTTAGCAACGTGGTCATGTCAGGACATATTGCTGTTGACCGAGACCCCCAGTAGTCCGATTGAATGAAGATGAAGAGATGGTCGATCCTGCCATAATGATATCATTGCCCGCCGTATGGTAAACGTGGCTGCTTGAATGATTGTTCAATGTGCATTTGCATTCATTCATCGGAATAAAAGGGACACTCATTCGATTACACTATTCCTTTGTATGTATATATTCGTCAAATATTTCACTTCATACATGGCCCTCCGCTCGCTCCGGGGGCGTAACCAAACAAACCTAACCCAAACTAACCCAAGACATTCCCAAATGAGGAAAAACAAACTAAAAAATATTTGCATTTTCGACTGACAAATTTCAATTTTTTTTAATTTCCGGCATGCCTTGGGTTAATTTGGGTTAGTTTTGTTTGGTTGCGCCCCCGAAGCGAGCGGAGGGTCATGCGTGAAGTGGAATATTAAATATACTTAAATAGTAAACAACACTGTTATTCCCCATAAGAAAATGTGCAACTTTTGGAAACACTGTGCCAGGCCCCCGGTATCGGTTACTAAAATTTCATTATTTTCAAGTTACAATTTCAATATTTTCACGCTACACCTGGGAAAGTCGTAGTGGAAGTTTGCCCTTCTAGGGCAATTTAGGCTCAAAACGCGGATATTTTTTCGGCTCAAATTGGCGAATCCTCCGATTTTTTTGGCTTAAGCTACTCTATAGGACACCCCTTTTCTAGCGAAAAAAAAAGAAAATTTGCAAAATCGACACAACCTATATATCATCAGACCCTTAATTTGATGATATCTTTGAAGATTTTTAACCTTTCTTATATTTTTCTTGCATTTGGTGATTATTATACGCGCTTAACTAATTTTTATATATTTCGGATAACTCCCTTAACTGAACTCTTACAAGACAATTCCGAACGTTCTATAAAGAGCGTTTTGGAACATACTTGCTTCAATATTGCCTAACTTTTAATACAAAAATTGAATGCTAGAGAATTATTTATATGAATTAGCTACGATAAACCGTTTTTTCCAAATTAGGCGACGGCATCAATGACGTAAATACAAAACATTCGGGAAACGAACTCTACTTATTACTACAACATATTTATGTAATACATACAACAAATAATATCATAAAATACTATCCTTATTATAAAAATGAGATATTATTATATGACATATTTTGTACTATAAGACTGTAATATGTAAAAAAACTGTAATTAATTTTAACGTCTTAAACTAATCAATATTATCAATAATAATATGGTAAGAATAATCTCGTGCGCCTATGGGAAGGCAAGATTTTTTACGTGCTAGTCCTCTACCCCCTTCAGTCGTTGTTAAGGTTCACTCGCTTGGCGCACTATACCAATATTAGTCTGAGCAGCGGGGGTAAAGAATGTTAGAGTCCGTCGGGCAGACATACGAGGGACCAAAAAATCTATCTGATTTAAAATATCCAAGCAGTCCACCTTAAAATGAAGAACGTTATGTAGAAATTTCAAATTAAGTACCGTTCGCCGATCTTGTAAGGAGGAAAACGAACGCCTACTGAGCAGATTATCGTGAGGAAAGCCAGTCGTAGGATAAACACCATCAATTCTAAAACTGAGAAATTTTAAAAAACGTCGATCGACTTTTTCAAGTCGGTTTATATGGATCCGATAAAAAGGAGACCAAGTAACCGAACCATACTCCAATTTAGATCTAACAAACGTAAAATACAGCAACTTCAAAGTATCTGCATTGATAAAGTCACGAGAGTTTCTAATGACAAAACCTAAGACCCTAAAGGCAGATTGTGTAATTTCAGATATATGATGCGCAAATGAAAGTTTGTTGTCGAAAGTAATCCCAAGGTCGTGAAAATTTGACTCACGACCCAGTACAGTGCTGCCAACATTGTAGTCAAAGGAAATTAAATCCGATTTAAGGGTGTATGAAACGACCTTACATTTACCCGGATTCAAAGGCAAATTATTATTATCATTTATAAACAAAGATCTGGTTTATTTTACTCATGTATTATTTAATCAATAGTTGTGTGGCAATATTATCGGATCCGGTTCAAATGACTAAAATAAATTAAAACTAACTAAACCTAATCAAAAGATATTTAACCAAAACTAATCAAGAGTAATCAAAAAGGGCTAAGACGTATCGGAACAGCTTAAGAATAAAATAAGTAACTAATCCAAATTAACCGAATTTTTGCGGCGATCTAAGTTATTAACCAAAAACGTTTAAATTGATTATAACGTATCGGAACTGGTTTAAATGACTCAAATAAATTGGAACTTACTGAAAGTAACCGAAAATTGATTGAATATCCAACCAAAGCTAACTAAAAGTAACTAAAAGCACCAAAACGGGCTAATACGTATCGAAATATATTAAAAATATTGAAGTAAGTTGAAACTAATTCAAAGTAACCTTATTTTGGTGACTAACCAAAAATAACCAAAAACACTAAAATTAGTTATAACGTTTTGGAACCGGTTGAAATAACTAAAATAAATTAAAACTAACTGAAATTAGCCGAAAGTTGAGTGAACGACTAACCAAAAGTAACCAAAAGCACCAAAATGGGCTACAACATATCAGAACAGATTAAAAATATTAAGGTAAGGTGAAACGAACTTGAATTAACCGAATTTTGCCGACTAACTAAAATTAACCATAACGCATCGGAACCGGTTCAAATTACTAAAATAATTTTAAAATTAACTAAAGCTAACCGAAAGTTGATTGAATGACTAATCAAAACTAATCACAAGTAACCAAAAGCACCAAAACGGGCTAAACCGCATCGGAATAGGTTGCAAAAATTAAAGTAAGTTAAAAACCGAATTTTTGCGACTAACCAAAACTAACCAAAAAGATTAAATTTGATTATAACGTATCGGAGTCGGTTCAAATGGCTAAAAAAAAATTGAGGGAGTTTGCTAGTAGTCGAGACACTGATGTGTAAACACATCCGATAACGACATCGGTTGTAAAAAAATGAAGGAGCACGTTGTGTTCCCAAGCGGTCACCCATCCAAGTACTAACCCCGCCCTA
This sequence comes from Pissodes strobi, assembly GCA_016904865.1. Lineage (NCBI taxonomy): Eukaryota > Metazoa > Arthropoda > Insecta > Coleoptera > Curculionidae > Pissodes > Pissodes strobi. The sequence continues at coordinate 12,528 of MU193114.1, forward strand.
CGTTGCTTAACTTCAGTGATCGGACGAGAACTGGCATTTTCAACATGCTATGACCGTTGCCTGTACGTTTTAGCTTGTTCATAGAATAAAAATTAGGTTTAATAACAAAGTTTAAAATAATAAAAATCTCCGCGAACGAAGCCCGGGTAAAAGCTAAAAGTGTCCTATGTTCTTTACTATACTCTTGAAAATATCTATTCAAAATTTCATGATCGGAACAGTTTATACGTGAAAGCGTAAGAAACAAACAAACAAACACATTCGCATCTATAATATTAGTTAGGTTTCTTTAATAATACTTACTGGCAGTTTCGGAGTGGATTAATTCACTACACAAATTTGACACGAAAATCTAATGCCACCAGGAATAACATCAACATATGGACACAGCTTATTTACCTAGTAATTTTGGGCCGACATCCTTTGATTTGGGAAAGTCAATAACCAAATTTTGCAAATTTTAGAAAAGGGCTATGACTCAATATTGTTTGACAGTTCGTTTAATTTAAAATAATAATATGCTCTTATATCATCTAAAATCCATTTAAAATCGATTTTAAATGGCAAAATTGTATAAAAATCCGAAAATTCGGACTCTTTTAGGACGATAGCCATGGCCTCGGACGAATTTGTCGTGGATTTTGAAGCGAAAATTCATTTTAAATTCAACCGTCCATTAGAAATAAGCTGTGCTATGGATCCAAATACACTGCGAATATAATAATTAATAAATAACACTTTTGACTGTTCGTTTAATTTAAAATATGCTTTTTTATCATCTAAAATCCATTTAAAACGATTTTAAGTGGCAAAATTGTATATAATACCGCCCTAGCGGCTAGAATCGGTTTACACATTTTCGTCCCATTTGCCGAGATTTACCCTCATACCGCCGCGTAAGATGTTTACACATCAATAAGTTGGAACTAACGGAAAGTTGTTTGAACGACTAACCAAAAGTGACTAGAAATAGCCAAAATGGGCTAAACCGAATCAGAACAGGTTAAAAATATTACAGTAACGTTATGGCTAATTATATATTAAAAGATTATCCTATCTAAAAGTGAAGGGTAATTTTTTCGGTTTGCATATCTGCACATTTTTTTATTTATTTTTGTTTTAATTATCATAATGTTTTTATTATTGCTAAAAATGCATTTCTTTAATTATATACCTATATTATAAACACTCGTGTATTTGTATTTTTACTTTTTTAAACTCTGCTTTTGGAAACTATATGAATTTCAACGCAAATCACATTTTTAAGTCTTTATTCATCATTTTCAACCGGGGGAACGGTTGCATCTTTGCGAAGGACTGTGAATTTTTGTATTGTTAATTCAAAATATTAATTTGTAAAATGGAACAGGGCGAAGCGAAGTCTTGCCCCTCCCCCTGAAAAAAAGTGAAAAGACATTTAACTGTGGACGAACATGCATTGGTAAAAACCGTATATGCGTGTTTGTTAAATGAAGTTACTGATAACGTTATGTACAGTTATTCCTTAAAGTGCTGAAAAAAGCACGACACCAATATATTTGAATAACAATTCTTTTGATGTAACTAACTCCCAGTATAGTACCTATTAGACAATTACGTACAAATAGTATTTATCCAATTAAAACAAAATTGGCGGGGAAAACCTACTCAGTCGAGGTACAGGGTATGAAGCGTGTCGTGTAAGCGTTGTATGTGTTCCTATAGCCAATTTTGTATGACACACCACGGTACGTGCCAGCTCGTAACGTGCCGTACCGTGTCGAAAGTGTATTCCCGGCTTAAGTGACTATTATTTCCGGCTTGAACTATAGTGGGGGATCGTCCAAATTGCGAACCCGAAGTCTTTAGGTGAGATGGCTTTAGTATGGTTCAGTACGTGCATGTGAGAGTTCGCGCTGCTCAGCTGTAAAATTATTTGTTGGTTTCGTATATTCAAAAACGTGTTAAAATTGCCACCAAACCAGAAGTTACGAGTTTTATAAAAGGGGATTTGTAAGCCGGCAGTCGCATGTTTCGACATGGAGACTACTCTAAATATAAATCAATGAGCTGTTCACAGATATTTGAATGTTTTTTCTCTGATGATTTGTATCAAATTATTATAAAAGAAACAGCAAATTATGCTTTATTACAAAACTGTCCTGATCCCCAACTGACTATAGAGGAAATGAAAGTTTTTATTGCTATTCTTATTCTTAGCGGAATCAATATTTTGCCATCCAAAAGGAGTTACCTATTGGGAAAGCTCAAGTGACATGAAAAATATTCTTATATCAGAAGCTATGCGCCGTGACAGATTTTTGGAAATATGCAAATTTATTCATTTTGCAATTAATAATAATACTGATCCCGCTGATAAAATGTACAAGCTTAGACCAATAACAGATCATCTAAAATCAAGTTTTCTTAAACACTTTGTGCCTGAACCGTACCTTTCATACGACGAATCCATGATCTGCTATTTCGGTCGCCACGGATGTAAACAATTCATCCGTGGCAAACTTGTAAGATTCGGATATAAAGTTTGGTCTTTAAATACTCCAAATGGATATATAGTTAACTTTGAAATACACCAGGGAAAAACTCCCAGATCAAACCCTAACTACGAATCAGTTTTCGGAAAGAGAAACCGCACCTCTACTGCAAATGATTGAGGAATTAGAAGACAAAATACATTTTGACTTTTTTTTTGATAATCTCTTTACCAACTCTAATTTATTATGCACGCTGAACGCAAATGGTTATAGTGGAATAGGTACTTTGAGAGAAATCCGTTTGCCAAAGGACTGCCCTCTTCCTTCAAAAAAAGACCTCGAAAAGCAAATAAGAGGACATTATTCGTCTATTTTGGATTGGGGGGTGATAACTGCAGTAGTATAAGACGTACTATGTGCTGCAAATGCAACATTGGACTTTGTGTGGATTGCTTCCGCACTTTTCATGCAAAATAACTTATTTTTGAGGATTATGTTTTTTAATTTTTATATGACATAGGTTAGGCCCATATGGGAACAGCCCTGTTAGAGCTTATGTTTTTTCTAAATAAAAAAAATTATTTAAAAGTATGTTCTACAGTTTTACTTTAGTAGTTATTACCCTAAAATTTCGAAAAATAAGCCAAATTTTTTTCTCGGCGTTAATGGGTTAAAGAAAAAATTGAAGAGGCCGATATCGCTGTGATAAGAAGAATAATTAAGGCATTTTACCTGGAGATGAAAGTTGTTCCAACAATGGGGAAGCTTCTTACAATGGTGAAAGAACAAATAGATTTCCTCTACAGTAAAGACACCCTTAGAAGATTAATAAAGGCAAATGGATTTTATTTTAAAAAATGTGTAAATAAAAGAAACCTATTAATGGAGAAACCAAATATTTTACACTGGCGCTACAAATAAAGGACAATAAAAAAATATCGACAGGAAGAAAAAAATATTATTTACATGGATGAAACTTGGGTTGATAACGACCTTACATGTAAAAACTGTTGGCAGAGCGAGGACGTAATTGGTACAATTAAAAACATAAGATACACAGGTAAAAAGTTATTTTTATTTAATATTTATTTTAAATAATTTGAATTTTGGCATGTAGGTCGTCTGGTAGTAGTTCACGCCGGCTCAGAACAAAGTGGTTTTGTGCGGAATGCCAGCTTAATTTTCAAAGCGGGTCAAGCGACAGGGGATTACCATGGCCAAATGAACAGCACCAATTTTACAAAATGGTTGAAAGAAAAACTATTACCAAATGTCCCGCCAAATTCAATAATCGTGTTGGATAATGCACCGTACCATTCGGTTCAGGAAGACAAGACTCCCACAAAGTCTTCACTGATAATAAATATGAGTGAGTGGTTAACAAAAAAAGGTATACCTAAACTGAAGTGATCACTTTTAATAAATAACACAAGAAATCTCTTCTGTTAAAATCGATTAAACTTGCTCATCGAGAGCTCTTTGACTTAACGATACTAAAAACAGCTTTTCAATTTTTTGTTGGTGCATATTTCATAGTTTTTTTACATAGTTTCTCTTCGTTATTTTAGAGATAATCGACTGTAATAGACGCAAGGACAGACGGACAACGGAGTGATTTCATAAGAGTTCCGTTTTTAAATTTTTTTAGGGTACGAAACCCTAATAACATTACAGAAATCTACGACTGCTTCATTTTTAACTGTGATTTACTCTGTTTATTTAATTTTTGTCCATATTATTCAAATAAATTAATGTATTGTTTTAGGATTAGCCTATAACCCGAATGCACGTAAGTGGGAGTTATTTGAGTTGATAAACCTGCATAAGCCACCTCCTGATCATAAGAATTATGTTATCCGCAGAATAATAAGTTCACCCGGCCACATCCCTCTCCTTATATGTGCGAACTCAACCCTATCGAAGATGGTGTGGGCACAATTAAAAAACTTTATTAGGAGTCATAATACATCGGGAGAATTTAGTATAAAAGTTTTAAAAGATCTGACAGAAAGGGGCATTGTTAGTGTTACTAAAGAAGACTGGCAAAAATATTGTAATGATGTGAAAAATATTGAAAATGAATTTTGGGTGAATGATCAGCACATGGAAGAAGTTGAGCCTCTCATTATTTCTATGAATAGCGAAAGCAGTGATAGTGAAAGTGATTTGACTAATTCTGACTCTAGTGACATTTAGTCGGACCAGGAAAATTTAGAACCAAATACGCCTTTGTAAAACTGCATTGAGAAGGCCAAATTTATATTATATTTTTTGTCTATAAAAATTTGGGCATAGGTATTTTTAAAGTTTTTTATGTTTGCAATTTCTGGGGAAGTTTCATACCTACATAAAAACATAAAAATAAATAATGTTATTATTAGGTTTTTAGCTTGTAGTAATAGTAAGTATTAGTAGGTTATTTTAATTTAATTAATAGTTAATATGACAAATAGAACAGCAAACAGTATTATCCTGAACAGGGTTCTCATCGACCTGGAGAATAGGTACTTGGAAAAGTCGGGGAAATTAAAATATGCATTAAAAAGCCAAGAAGTATTACTTTATCTGTCAAATCTAAGATTTACAATACTAGGCCTACAAGTAAAAAGTTGCTCGTTGACAGTTAGACAGGATATATTTGATAATTTAAAAGTAAAGACAGTTTGTACTATTTTGCAAAATATGGCTAATAAAAGACATTATTAGGGGCAAGTCTATTTAGTAGTTAAAAAAAATTGGTACGCCTTGTATAATGAAAAATGCTTAAATGAATTATTATACATTGAACTATCCCTGTATCATATTATTATTATAATGTAAATATACAAGAATAATTCAAAGCAAAATAACCTAGAGTGCATTGTGAAACTAAAAAAAGCTGGTAACGTGTTTTTTGGGACACAGTAGCTCCGGTTGTAGGCATACAATCTTCGTAAAACCATCAGCTTTTATATGTGTTATCTCAAGCTATAATATACCAATAAATTAGCGATTTTACCCGGAACCTGTTTTTCGATGCTTTATGTTAACTACTTGAAAAATTTAGGGAATAACATGTATCCAATCTTAAGTGTAGGTAAATACTTTTTTAGTTTTAGTAATGGTATAGGTTTTGTAAAAAATATTTAGGGGACGAATAAACTACCTTTAGAACAATTTACAAAATGCTAAAGTATGAAATTGTAATACACACTACTCAAACAAGCACAATCTACAACATTCCATTATGATAAGTGCGTTATAATAACTATGGTTTATTAAAACTCGAATTTGGCTATACATATATTATAAATTATGTATCTTGTTTATTAAAAGTCATGGAATTTAATATTAAGAATTTGCTTTTGATAATACTATAAAAACAACTAGAGCCAAAATCAAAATTACTAGATATGCTACGCTACTGACGGCCTTCGTCGCCACCTGTTTTCGTAGGGTTTTTCTCCTCTGCCCCTCAGCCGTCGAACTGCATCAGCGGCAAGTACGACTGCATACACGTATACGTATTCTTTGGCAAGCTGCTGCTGCTATGTTATATTTTTTACTTTTGACCCCTGAGGTTATTTTTACGGAGAGCGTCTAACGCGTCCCAATCTAATTGAAAGCACTATAAAAATTTTAACAAAATGACAGCTTAGTAAGTTTATTTTGGATACATTTAAACTATTATATAATACTTACAAAAAAAGTGAGTGAATCGTTTGATTGCTCTGATTGCTCTGATTGCTCAAGAGAAAGGAATAATAATAAATTACGTATTATATTGTTTAGATACTTTTTTGGTGGGTAGGTATATGCTTATGATTGGTAGATACCTATAGCATTTCCTGTACCTAATAAAAATTCTGCCAAACAGTACTAGGCTTTGCCTAACTTAAAGAACTTTCTCAGAGAGCCCTTATTCTCGTTATCTCGTTTTGTTCACATATGGAAAAAAAATAATAAACACCATTTTTTATCTTTTAAGTTATTTGAAAAGAACCATAAAACTTAATGACTAATAAATGACCTGCGATACATTTATTACCCTTTCCCTTGCGACATACCACAAACTATACTAATATGCCAGAATATTTTGCAATGTGAGACGACTCCGATTTTCTTTTCTTTCAGTATAGATTATGGATTTAGTTTAATTCATCGACTGCAATAATTAGTTGTTTATTCTCATTTATTATTTTTGCTTGTTTTACAATTTTTATGCACACTTTATTTATTAAAATAAATTAATATTTATTGAAGTAAAATCTTAAATTAATTATGCTATGAATAACAAATACAAAAGGCCAACGCACGGTGCAATACATTACTGCATATAACATTTTTAGGATAGATCAAGATAGGTCATAAAAAAATCAACCCATTTAAGATTCATATCTTACCTAACAAAAACGTATCTTCTTTGTCAAGTATGTATCCTATTAGGGGAAAGTGGGCGAAGATGAGGCAGTCGGAAAGATGACGCATCTTAGTTTCTCCTAACGTACGTGACCTAAGCGTATTTTTATTGTTCCGTCCGTCCAGTTGTTAGAGACAATAACCGCCGGTATAATCGGGGTTCGCTCCGTCAAGCGCTAGTCTTGATTTCGTGACAGATGTGTAAACACTTGTTGTTTCTATAGTGACGGTTGTATTATTTCACGACGTAAGTTTGTTAAAATAGCTTGTAGACAAATTTTGCTTGTTTCTGCTTGTTCTTAGGTATCAGCACTATACTTTATATTAGCTAAATAAATGATTAATTGCAATATATTTTTTTAATTTAAATTTTTACTGGAGCTGACGATTTGGCGAAGATGACGCAAAACTCTTAGAGGCTAAGATGACGCTGCGTCATCTTTGTCAATGGATGATTTAAAGTTATTCAGAGCATATTTTTCTCATTTTAGATGGGGAAATATACCAGAAAAACCAACCGCAGAAAATATACAAAAGAAGCTCTACTCAGTGCAATGAATGCTGCAGAACGAGGTCGAAAAATACGTACAGCAGCAAGGGACTATGACATTCATGAGGTCACTTTAAGACGTCAATTAAACATTAAAAGAAAATTTAAACAACGTAAATCTGATGCACTTGGTCGAGCACCAGTTTTCACAGAGGAACGAGAAAAGGAGTTTGCTAGTCACTATAAAGAACAAGCTCGATTATTTTTTGGAATAAACGCCATTGATCTTCGCGAAGCCGCTTTCAAATATGCGGATGCGAACCATATAAAGCATTCTTTCAACCTCGAAAAATGTATGGCAGGTCCTGACTGGTTTAGAAACTTTCTTAAACGAAAACCAAATCTATCGTTACGTAAGCCAGAGGCGACAAGTGTAATTAGAATATCATCTTTCAATAAAACTGAAGTTGATAGATTTTTCAATAATTTGGAGCAAGTTCAAGACAAGTATTAAGTCAAACCTGACCGTATATATATAACGTTGACGAAACTGGGTGTTCTACAACTCCAAGAGAGGTTAGTAAGAGGCTTGCTCGTACAGGTTTGAGGCAGTTCGGCACAATAACGTCCTGGGAACGTGGAAAAAACGTTACACTTATTTGTGCTGTAAGTGCTACAGGTGCTTTTGTGCCACCTTTACTATCTATGAATTTTGCAAAAATTATGGGATAGTCATGCTCAGTATTCCACCCCATACATCTCATCGGCTGCAGCCACTTGACCTCACATTTTTCGCTGCTCTTAAAAGTGCATACATTAGACAATGCAATTTATTTTAAAAAAGAAAAATCACTTGCCCAGAAAAAGAAAATAAGTTAACTCCCTATGACATTGCCGAAATTTTTAAATTGGCATATGAACAAGCTGCTAATGTAGAAAAAGGAGTTTCTGGATTTTCTGCAGCCTGAATATTTCCTATGAATCCTGAAAAGTTTACGGAAGATGATTTTGCTCCAGCAGTAAACGTCAACTCTAGCTTGTAATCTTTAGAAGCTTCACCTTCATGCCGAGGATCAACCCCGCCAAAGACCACTAAAGACAATGGAAATCCAAAATCCTCACCACAACCTTCTACGAGCTATCAAATACCGGCACAAGCATAGGAGCAAACCTATTTTATGCCAGATTTAACACAAGTTGCCAAGCTCTTACCAATACCTCTACAAAAATCCAAATGGGAAAAAAAAGTCGTGGAAAGCAGCACTCAGAAGTATTAACCAGCACACCAATGAAGGACGAATTAGAGGAAAAAGAAAATAAAAGGAACAAGAAGAAAGTTGAGGCATCCAGGAAGAATATTTTAAACCCAAAACAAGAAAAGTAGTCAAAAAAGCAAATAAAGCCAAAAAATACGCGAACAAGGACGACATCGACAGTGAGAGTGACTTAACCGATATTGACGAAACAAAATTATGCAACGATGATGAACTAGACGATATGAGTGATGTTTTGGAGCATGATAAATGCGGTATCTGTGGCGACTTAGAAAATACAAAGAATTATGGTATAGATGCACCATTTGCGGCTATTTGGCACACCAAGAATGTAGCGGTTACGATTCTCCTACGGGATTTGTCTGTGGTCATCCCTAAGGCCAACATACTGATTTTTAATAGTGTTCTTAAGTTTTGCGTTTCCTGTTGTTATTAGTTAAATAACCAGTTTCAAATACAAAAGTATGTATTTTTAGTACATAATATAAAAAAAATCATTTATTGCTGTTTATTTACTCATTTCAAAGATTTTAAACAATTATTCTTCGATAACACATGTACGTCATCTTACCCTGCCACCAGGAAAAGATAACGCAATGCAACTTTTTCATAATTTGGTACCTATTTTCTCCTTGGTCAATTCAAACACATAAAATTTACTATATTTGTTTGTCAAACATCACTTGAGGTTACTGCTTCAAGTCCCACTTTTTAAATCGAATTTTAAAGAAAATACAACGTTATTCTTTTAGGTGCGTCATCTTCGCCCACTTTCCCCTACATGTTATAATGTTACGCAACTTACATCAAGATGAGGCATACCTCGAATCGCAAATACCGTCTAAGTAACGACAAGAAAATCAAAATAATTAGGAAGGATAAAAAAAGTCATTGTACCCTATGATAGATTAATTCTTGGCGATCAAGAATTTGTTAATCTGGCAACAGAAGATTTGCTACAAAGAGCAGCTATTTATGCGAAGGAATATAGAGAAGTCAAAAAAAAAATCTCGAAGAAGCTGTATTCAACTGATTTAATTGCTGGAGAGTGTGACATTCCTCATGAGCTACAGGATTTTTTTTTCACGTTGCTTGCACGTCAAGAGAAAAAGCGTCTCAAAAATACCGTAAATTGCATGAGAAAGCCAAAATCATTGGCTGAAGATATGATTTATGCAGTCCACAAAGGAGAAATGAAGACTGCGAAGCGCACCGCACTAGGAATGGCAATGAAAAGTTTAACAAATAGTCGAAAAGTTTTTAACACTTTAAATCGATACCATCAAATTTGCAGCTATAATACACTTGAATGATTCGAAACGAAAGGAACTATTAACTCGGTTGAACGCTGCAAGGTTTGTCCTGATGGGATTATACGGGCTTCACATCTATGTACAGGTGTTGCATTTAATAACTTTGATCGATTTGTAGATACACGCACGGAAAAAGATACTTTCCACGAAAACGTGGGAATACTATATCAAAATATCGATCAGCAGAGCGATGACAGCGAATCGAGGGCGAAGGAGGCAAACGAAAAAGGACTCTTGATGCAGTAACTCCTGAGCTGGAATCATATGTTAAAAACCGCGAATGACTGATCGCTTGCTGCCAATGACTGATGATCGCCATTTCCTAATACCTGTAGTTGACGAAAATACTTCGAAACGCCTAGACTATATTTGGATGCTCTCGCACGCCGCAAAAATCTCCGAAACTCCAATGTGGGTGAGATTTAATAGCAAAGTATTTGAGGATAACAGTTCAGAGCAAAGAGTTTTGTATTTCACACCGATTCATCTATCACCCACCGAGCTTGCTGTTGTATTGTAGACCATGTCGCAATGCCAAAAAATTGCCGCGTTGATAGTGAAAAAATAAGGAGGCTTTGGAAAATAATAATAAAAAAATGTTATGACATTTTTGTGCAGCCATATTAAATTTGTCAGTTTTAACAGAAGTTCTTAGGAAACAATATTTTTTATAATCAATTCGTTATTGCAAATTGGCAAATGAAAAACTACTGTCGAAATTAGAAAATTAACATGCTATTAATTTATGGTGATGCCAGAAAAAGTGCCGTTGATGTAGCGCGGCTTTTTGGGGAAAGTAATTTTAACAGACGATATCCCACTCGCCATTATTTTCCAGAAATGGAACAAAAACATCGAAATGAGACCGAAGATGGTAACCGAAACCAATTCATTATAAGTGGGGATAAAAACATTCCACTTGCCAATTTGTAATAACGAACTGACTATAAAAAATATTGTTTCTTAAGAATTTCTGCCAAAAATTGACAAATTCAATATGGCTGCGCAAAAATGTCATAACATTTTGTTTAATACTTTCAAAAGCCTCCTTACTTTTTTCACTATCAACAATTCCGGTTGATGACCGACACAATAAACAATTAAAGCTTTTAGACACATTATGATACTAGATATTTATTCAAAATATCGATTGTGTGATATCAAATTGTTCGTAACAAGATGCCCTTTCTAGATATGGTAATGAGCCACCTATGTTCCATTTGAAAAAATTGAGTAAACGTCATAATTACGATTTTGTAAACTTTAAATGAACATGTAAAACAAATGAAAAATAAAACTCGATCGAAACTATTTTTCCCTGGCAACTTGATCCAAAATTAACCGTTATAACTCATTCATGGCACTCTAGATTGAAATTTTAAAATTAAAAATTTTAAGATGGTAAATGTCAAAAAGTGACAAATGGGGTGTCATTGTACTCACAATGCGATTT
>JAEQML010061665.1:0-25466 GCA_016904865.1 Pissodes strobi
AGTGCAAATATTCTGTTTCGGTATTGTGGATAAAACTCTGTTTTAGTGCATGTTGCCGAAGGTTCAAAACCCCAACGAAGTTTATACTGGTACGTAGTATGTTCTTTTATAAAGGCACGCCCGTCAATAAAGATGTGTTGCAGGATTTTGTTATGGCGCCGATCGCACATAAGAGAGATCCATAAAAGATGATGTTGAACGTTATCGTTAAAATAATAAGATTTTTATTTGATTATTGAGTTTACAAGTCGAAGTAAGACATGAGCTTCTAGTGTTCCACTTCATTAAAAAAGCGAACCTGTTTCCCCATAGTACCCTAATCTAACCCAATCCTGAGTTTCATAAGATGAGACGGTGTCCAAAGAGGAAACACTTATCATTTAGGAGATCTAAAACATGTTGCGCCATGTGTTTGTGGAACTTAAAAAGTTTCACTGTTCAGGAAATCACTCATGCATTGCTGGGGAGTTTTTGTCGTGGCGTATTAACGGTAAGTAAGTATGAAATTCTATGGCAGTAGGGTATACTACAAGTAGTTAAAGTTACCTCTACATAAAGTTTTCTACGAATATAGATATATATTAGTTATTTATACTATAAGGGATGTAAGTGACATTTATTAGTCGAGGACGATTATGTGCCCGAGCGATAGCGAGGGCTGACAATATAGTTCGAGACTATTAAATGTACTTACATCCCGTGGAGTATGTACGATTTTTTCTCATCTCTGCAGAAATTATTCTTGGATTTATATTAATTTAATTCGATACTTTTCGCATGAAATTATGAAAACAGCTCTGGCCGGTTTCTATAGCGTCATAAACATTCTTATTTTATCAATAACGTCAAACTGACAGTTTATTATTAAAAATTGTGAAGAATTGAAATTATTGATTTGTATAAAAGCCAAATGGATATAGAAGAATCAGCAAATATCGCTTGTCTGTCGCTGCTGCCAGAAAAATCGAGGAAGGTATGAAGCAACGTATCAATACTTCAAGAAATGGTTCCAAACAAAGACTGCTACTGTAGTTTCAGAAACCATGCTTTTGGCGTACTTTCACGAAAAATCTGCTGTATTAAAGTCTCCATCAAGCTTATGGTGTGAATATTCCATGTTGAAGTCCACCCTTTTCATAGAGGAAAACATAGATATTTCCAAGTATCCTAAACTTCGAGCATTTTTAAAAAGAAGAAATGACGGATATAAACCTAAAAAATCCAATGTGTTTGACAGGGAAAATGTGAATTAGTTCCTGTTTGAATCCCCCGATGATATTTATTTAATGATGAAGGTTGTAATGATAATGGGAATTGTTGGAGCGTGCCGTTCTAATGAACTCTGTGTAAGAAAATGGACAATATTGAATTAAGGATTGAAGTTATAATTGTTACTATTCCTAATTCCAAAAATGGAATGGCACGTAAATTTACAGTGACTAAAGGTGACGATGAGAAGGTTTGTTATTTCAAAATAGTTCAAAATTACATTGATATAAGATCTCACATGACGAATTTTAATCCTCGCTTCTTCATGCGGTATCAAAATGGAAAGTGCATAAATCAGCCTGTCGGGAAAAACACCATTTCTTCAGTTCCAAGTAAAATTGCTAAATTTCTGAACTTTGAGAATTTTAAGCAGTATACTGGACACTCCCTTAGAAGAACGTCGGCCATTTTATTAGCAAATACTGGAATTGATGTCTTAGCTCTCAAACGACATAGGGGATGGAAATCTGCAACTATTGCGGAAAGTTATGTAGCCGAGAGCGTCAACCATAAAAAGGAAGTTGCAAATAAAATTTTGTACAATATAACGAAGCCAGAAGTCTCCTGCAGTACTTTAAGAGTAACAGAACAGAAAACTTGGTTAGAGATGGAGAATTTATGGAGTCAGAACATTCCATACAAATTGAGAAAAAACGAGAAAACATTTATCCAAATTTTCTAAATAATTTTCATAATTGTAATAATTGTACTACTAATATTCATTTCACTTAATATTACTCCATTTTTATAAATCATTGTTAACTTGACGTTGTTGATGAAATAGAAAATTAAATATATCACCTATGTTTGTAGTTTAAACTTAATGAATACAGGGTGGCATAAATTATTACCACCCAAGGGTGGTAAGTTGACTTGCAACCCGTCGTCAAGGGCAATCGATACCTTTTTGTTAATTCTCACTTACGTCCTTCAGAACAGTGTCGAAATGGTTGTTTACAATACAGGGAGGGGAAAAATATATTGCACGTTCCTCAAGATGGGGTATAGTAAAGATACTTAAGTAGCGAAGTCTCACCTCGAGATTATGTTCCTATGCAATAAAACTGCTGATTTCCTTCCAGATCGTGGAAGTATGTTCAAGATATTTTCAGGAGATAGAATGAAAGTTCAAAATAAGCGTTATCAGTTGCGAAAACCAAATCGTTGAAGCAGCGGCCTATTCTTTAATCTTGGACGGTCACCGTTCACGTACAAAAAGTTTAAGGGGCATACACTATTGCCATGAAAATGCTCTTATTATTAGTTTGTTAAAAAATCAATGCGATCAAAATTTCGAGCTGTATCAAATCGAAGGAGCTGTTACGAGAGCTTTTGTAAAAGCATGAAGCGTATAGACTCCTGATTTTCAAAGATCCGAGATCAAGGACGAGGTGTATGGGAATTTACTACATTAAAAACATGGGAAATGCGAAAATATTCTGCAAACATGGATTAAACAGAAAAAAACGGAGGACCAGCTGCACTTTGGATGTAAATTTATATGAGAATCCTACCTCTTCTATGTGGAGGGAACATAACATAATATTTCGTCTTCACCGGGTAATAATGACAACAGAGACTCTGAAAAGGCATTTCCGCTATCAATATTTGTAAATAAGGCGCAAAGGGAGATAATTTCTATAGTACTAAGCTTTTCTCGTCTATGGTAAAAATAATCGATATTAGGAAAAGCAAGGACGTCTTCTAGAAAGTCGTTGAAATCTTCGATTCTGATAGAATTACCATATAAATATGAAGACCACAACATCAAGAAAGTAATTGTCGAGGATAAAAATAACGAAGGTGTATAAAATTCAAACTGCAGCCATACTAAGGCCAACCGCGCAGATGATATGAGTTGCATCGTCTGTGCAGAGTGAGGAGGACTGGTTTAATTTATCATAGATGTTCAGAGTGGGCTCGTGAGTCCTGTGGATCATATATTTTCAGGGGCGTGCGGTGAAATTTTAAGAAAGGGAAGCAGCGGCAGTTCGTGGAATTTGGTGCCAACACAAAAAAGCCCGCCGCAGACGCCGCTGAAGGCTAACCCGCCTCAGGCTGAAAAATTTGAGGGACAACTCCCAATTTTTACCCAAAAGTCATTAAAATCGTTATAACAAAACAAGGATCCGGCGGCGGCACCCCCTCGGGCACCCCCTTGAATGGCAAATTGTTGCGCACTTAAAGAAATGAATAAGTCCCTTACCTATTTATAATGTAGTTCGATTCTTCGATCACTTTTTGCAAATCCGTCAATTACGTCATCATAAAAACGTGGATGCTCCGACATGTTTTGGAGAAATTTGCTTTCAGTGGACAACAGCGATATTTGCGAAAGTTATTCCTGCCCCGTTGAATTTCTTACGAATTTTTTTTATGCCTTTAAGCGTTGAAAAATTGCGTTCTACTGACGAACTTGTGGCAAGTATTTTCAATACTAATTCACACAATTTGGACACTTCAGTGTAGGCATCTTCTAGCTCCTTGTCTTTTAAAAATTGCATTAGTTCTTTAACGTTATTTTTTGTACTATCATCAGTTTCGTAAATCACTTTTAGTTCAGATCGCAGTAATAATCCGTCGAAGAACTGGCCCTAATGAAGAAGAAGAGGTTTAACGCATCTTCTGGAAACGTTTTTTCCTTAAATACAGCAAAATTGCAGAATTTGAGGAATTTAAAATAATTTAAACCGTTAAATCTATAATTTATTTGTTGCTGCATTTGATCGATTATTTCATAAAAGACGCGTCTGTATGACATTTGAATATCTCCCACCCTGCCTGTTCGAAGACGCTTGGCTTGTGGCTCTACATTTAACGTCATTGTTTTCTCCCAAAACAGGTCAAAGTCATCTCTTGTTTGTCTTAACATGGACTTAAAATCCCCCAGTTTTTTTTAAAGCAAAAATCAATACCATTTGTCTTAGTTTGTAATATATTAAAAACATTGTCCGAGAATGGAAATATTTCTGAAAATATGTTCAACAAATATTTAAAATTAAAATCTCATTTCAAACAGTCCAAAAATCCCCTCGAACTATTTACTGCTTCAGAGTACCGCGTTTCATTATTTTCTATTATTATGAAATAGTTCAATCCGTGATTCACGATTTTCAGAGACTGTTAGCGCAAGTCTTCCATTATAGTTCCATCTAGTAGGAGCTACTTTGGGCAATCGTTTG
The DNA here is from genome assembly GCA_016904865.1 of Pissodes strobi. Classification (NCBI taxonomy): domain Eukaryota; kingdom Metazoa; phylum Arthropoda; class Insecta; order Coleoptera; family Curculionidae; genus Pissodes; species Pissodes strobi. The sequence goes on from JAEQML010061665.1 coordinate 4,452, forward strand.
TGGACAATGGAGTCCAAAGCATGTGTACGTTTTGTTGCCTTGGAAAAAAAGCTGCCATACCACTTAAAGTAACGAAAAATAATTTACACTCTTTAATGTGATTTACGGACTGGGAGAAAACTAAATTCAATTTATGAGCAAAACAGTGGACAAATAGAGCACTTCGGAAAGTTTCTCGAACTTTAGCTTGCAGATCTCCTAATTGTCCTCATCACTGCAGCTCCATCATAGCTTTGAGCAACTATTTTTTTGTCCCCATTAATTTCATTAATAACGTTAGAAACTACCGTATATAATGCAACTGCTGTACGATTTTCGGACACATTTTTAGAACACAAAAATCGCCCTTGAATACTTCCGTCTTTTTTAACCTAGCGTATTACTATAGATAATTGGCTAAAATGTTTTGTCCAGAGCAATAGCAATGAACCGCGCTTTGCCAATCTCCTGCTTAATTATTTTAAAAATAATGGTTGCAACAGCGGAAATTAACTCATTCTGGATACGACTCGACGTTCCGCGAAAAACGCTCTAAATTATTTTTTAAGCAATCATCATATTTAGCTATTAAACTAAGTAATCCTGGACCGTCAATACAAAGAACCTACTCCAACGATAGCTTCCGCGCCCGCTTAAAGCACCCGACTACTCAGCAGACGCATTCAGCCGATGGAAAGTTCACTAACCTCTCAACGCACAAGCATACAATACATGCATTGCATATGGCTTGGCTGCATAGAAGCTAGCGGCCAGCATAGGTTCCATTGGATTTTTACTGTGGCTCGGTCGGCGTCAAGGCCGTATTTGTTATGGGCCTGATAATTAAGATGATTCTTAGCGTTTTTAATGTAACTAAATTAATTGTTTCCTATTTCAAAAAGTACATTTTAGAATATGATGTTTTGTAACTTTTTTAGGGGAAGCACTGCTTCCCTTGCTTCCATGGACTGCACGCCCCTGTATATTTTACCTGTATCAGTTGCTGATCAGTGTGATGTTCCTTTTTACGTAATCCCACTACCCAAATGAAGGAACCAGTTTTCCAAGATTTTTTTTTAATGTAGTAGAAATTAAAACTTTTTGTTAATTTATTATTCAATTTGTGACCAAAAACTTTCTGTTTGGAATAAATGTTCATTCATTATCAGAAAATTGTTTATTAGAAACTGTTCATTCTCAAAGATAAGTTTCACATTATGGGCCTGGCCTGTCGATTCTCCTCTCACTGTTGTCACCATTAGCTATGACGTGGAACTTAAAAGTTTTCACTGTTCAGGAAATCATGCATGCATTGCTGGGGGGTTTTTGTCGTGGCGCATTAACGGTAAGTAACTATGAAATTCTATATTCTAAGGTATACAAATAGTTAAAGGTACCTCTATACAAAGTTTTCTACGAATATAGATATATATTGCACGTTCTTCAAGATGGGGCGCAGTAAAGCTACTTAAATGGCGACGCTTCACCATGAGATACTGTTCCTATACAATAAAACTGCTGATTTCCTTCTTTTTATCTTGCAATGCCTGAAATAGATTGCTAGTGCAAAATAAAAACATATCGTGAAAATCCGTATGTTCAAGACATTTCAGGAGATAGAATGAAAGTTCAAAACAAGGCGTTATCAGTTCGATACAATATTGCGAACAAAATCTTGGACGGTAACCTTTCACGTACAAAATGTCTAAGCGGCATACTATTGCCCTGAGAATGTTGGCTTTCATCACCTATCTTATTAGTTGGTTAAAAAATCAGTGCGGTCAAAATTTCGAGGTGTATCAAATCGAAGGGGCTGTTGTAAGAGCTTTTGTAAAATCATGAAGCTTGTACTCCTGAATTTCGAAGATCCGAGATCAAGAACGAGGTGTTCCAGGACTGTATGGGAATTACTGCATCAAAAACATGCGAAATGCGGAAATATTTTGAAAACATGCAGCATCTTCTATTTTGGGTGTAAATTTATATGAGAATCCTATTTCTTCTATGTTGAAGGAACAGAATATTTCGTCTTCACCGGGAATTATGAGAACAGCGATTGAAAAAGCATTTCTGCAACCAATCTTTGTAACTAAGGGGAAAGGGAAATAATTTCTATTCCGGGATCAAGAACGAGGTATTCCAGGACTGTATGGGAATATACTGCATCAAAAACATGCGAAATGCGAAAATATTTTGAAAACATGCAGCATCAGCTTCTACTTCGGATGTAAATTTATATGAATATTTCCCTCATGTATAAAAAAATCCCATTAGAGGAGTGCAATTATCGGAATATTACAGCGATAATTGCATTGTAGAAACCGAAAGAGCACGGCGATAATTGCATCGTACGTATCCAGGGTAATTCCATTGTAAACTTACGATGACAGCGACAATTTATAAATAACGTCAAAGTAAGGCCGAAATATATTTTTAAAATGTCTCGTTTCGGATTAAAAAAAATCGTATTTTTGCGTCTCTTTATTTCGTTTACAGTTACGTGTACGTTTTTGTATTAAAAATTGACTACAAATGTATTTTTTAATCCCTGTCCTTATTCGGGAAATATTCCCCCGAATTACACTCGTGCATCAAAATAACCAGATAATTTTGCATTCGAGCGTTTTGTCTTAAAAAACTGCATTCGGTCATTTTCATATTTTGGAAAAATTTTTCTCCAAAATATGAAAATTAACTCATGCAGTTTTTAGACAACACGCCGCCATGCAAAATTGTCGGTAATTTTGATGCATTTGTGCAATTACTTCCTAGAATCCTATTTCTTCTATGTTGGGGGAACAGAATATTTCGTCTTCACCGGGAATTGTGAGAACAGAGACTGAAGAAGCATTTCTGCTACCAATCTTTGTAACTAAGGGGAAAGGGAAATAATTTCTATAGTATCTAAGTTTTTCTCGTCTTTGGGAAAAATAATCGATATTAATCCCTACAAAGGAAAAGTAAAGACTAGAAAGTCCTTGAAATCTATGATTCTGACAGGATTGCCATATAAACATGGATATCACAAAATCAAGAGAACAATTGTCTGAAGATAAAAATTACGAAGGTGTACAATTCAAATTACAGCCAGACTAAGACCAACAGTGCAGATGATACGAGTTGCATGATCTGTGGAGGGAAAGGAGGGCTGGTTTAATTATTATAGATGTTCAGAATGGGCTCCTGAGTCCTGTGGATCATATATTTTTTCTTCAAACGGCAGTAAATCCGTCATTACTCGACTCTGTAGGCGGCCGTGAAGTTTCGTTTTTCCTCCGCCGGAGCTTTACTTTTCACTTTTCCGCCGGCGGAGGTAAAAGTGTTGTCATAGCAACATAGATACAATACAAACAGACAACAAAATAAGCGTCAACAACTCAAGATTTATTAAACTACAATTTGTATTTATCACTCAATTTGTGACAGCATTTCTAAAAATCACTAATTTAGGAACAAATTGCTTATTATTTAATCGAATTTACTCAATAACTGCTTATCAGTACGGAATTAAAACGCAATCGGACACGCAATCTTAAAAAATAATTATTGTTGACAGTGTCCACTGACAGCTTTATGTTACATTATATTCACCGACACCGGTCTAAGCAAGACCACCTACGACCGTGGTCTAAGCCGCCTTGCGAACCCATTTATCTTTAATAATAATTAGATATTATTACTATTAAAAAGAGATGTTTTTGCATTGATTTGTCGACATTTGAAGAAAAAACAGCATATTTTATTTGGAGGAAAAGTTACTTTTCATGGTTTGCTCTCTATTACCAGCCTCACTCCGTTCGGCTGTTAAACACGAGCGCGCCATGAAAAGTATCACTTTTCCCCCATATAAAATAATATACTATTACCTTACGAAGTGTGATGTTTCTTTTTACGTAACCACACTACTCATATGAAGGAATGGGTTTCCCAAGATGGGCAAATTTGCGTTTTTTAATGTAGAAATTAAACCTTTGTTCATTCAATTTGTCACCAAAAACTGTTTTTGTTGTGTATGAATGTTCATTTTGTTATCATAACGCTGCTTATTATAATTCGTTTTTGAACTGTTCATTCTTAACGTGAAGCTTCGTTATGGGCTTGGCCTGTCGATTCTCCTCTCTTTGTTATCACCATTAGCTATGACGTCAATTGTCTTTACAAAAATATACGTTTTTGTCAACAATTGACGGTCTTCTCTACTTAAGTTTAACCTTTGAGTATTTAAAGCAGCTGTAGAATCATAATATTCAATTAGTTTTTTTATTATTCTTACTGTTTACTTTGATGATCAGAATAAGATTTTAGGATGTCTTTTCTTGCAGACCAAAGATGATGAAACGGCTCTTCATTGTGCAGCTCAGTACGGCCATACTGCTGTAGTTAGCGTTTTGTTGGAACATGCCTGTGACCCAGGCATAAGAAATTGTAAAGGAGAAACAGCATTAGAATTAGCAGCCCAATACGGAAGGTAACATTGATTTTTCATGATTTTCTATAATATCATATTGATTGATTATAAAGTAGGTGCGATTGATTTTAAAATTACTAATTAAATAATTAGCGTCTATTTTTATTTTAGATTGGAAACTGTTGAGCTTTTAGTAAGGACGGACCCTATGCTGATTCGGAGAACAACACCTGATATTATATTCCCCCATACTCCTCTTCATTTGGCTAGTAGGAATGGGCACAAGTAAGTATACGTAATATATCACAAATGTATACGTCAGTTATTGTATATCTAATGCATTTAAATTCTGGTACAAGTCTTTTGGAACCGACCAATTTCGCCGTTGAGTGAGCAGTTTCACGTTTATATCTTACAGTTGTTTCCCGATGAGATTTCAGTACAAATATTACATTTATCAAATCGTCTTTAAATGAGATGTCAGCCCCGTCTCCAGGCTTTAGGCCGCCCGAGGCGAGCAGGATTTGGCCGCCCCTTACAACAGACCAATTAAGGAGTCAATAATGACCTATCCGGCGAATAGGCGCCCGCGCGGTTTCTTAACCGGTAGGTTCCGGTATAATAAGATGACCTGCAGGGTCTATATTTTCATGGTAGATGTACCACGTGGCGTGGGGGCTACCTGGAATTAAATGGAGGATGCCGGGGCTCAATTTTGGGGGGGGGGGGGGGGGTGTTTGGGGGGCTATATGGAAATCGCGTAGTTTTTCGCGATTTCTGGCTAAACGGGAGCTCGCCCCCACGCCCTCTGTTTTCCAAATTTTTATCGAGAAACACGTTTTTTAACGGGTAGGTTCCGGTAGAAAAAAGAAGAATTTCGGCAAAAGGAAAAAACCATATTTTTATATCGACCTAACCTTCATTTTGCCCCATAGGAACCGGAACCTATCGGTGGAACCTATCGGCTTTTTCTTCCGATCGATTTGAAATTCGGCATGTAGGTAGAGGACCTCAAGGCCGACAAAAAAGGTTCTTTACGAGAAAAAAAAAACAATATTCTTAGTTTTCGCCAAATCGGTCGTTTAAATTCGAGAACGGTCGTAGCTCCAAAACTACGAGCGATACGAAAAAAATACATACCACCAAAAATATGTATTTCGACGGCCTTTAGCTCGTATGTGAGTCGTCGAACTTAAAAAATATATATATTGCCGTTTTTTTTTCGAAAAAGGGGATTTTTTTCTAAAATTATTTTTTTTACCACGCTGTATATGCTTTTGAAAATTTTATTTTTATGTTAATAACATGCAAATGAACCCCTTTAATTATTTCCGTAATAAAAACGGATTTTTTTTTCAAAAAATTTTTCGGAAAAATTCGCGGGTGAATATACCTACCTCACCTTTAAAAAAACGAGTTTTTCAATAAATCGGCTATAATTCGAAAACGATAAGAGTTAAAGGTAAACTTTAAATGGGGAAAAGATGGGTCTCGTTAGGTACTATAATGTGCCGTATCCAGTTTGATTGTACGACGTTTCGTTTTTTTCCAAATTGAACAAAGGTGATTTTTATATTTTCTCCATTTGTGTAGTAACGGAAAGAGATATTTTAAATCGAAAAGCTCCTATAAAGTTTTTCGATAGGAGTTCAAATAAGGTAGATGTTCGATAAAATGTAATTTTTGTCTCAAAATCTAGCATTTTTCTTTAGATTTCGTTACGAAATAGGGATTTTCGTAGGGGATGATCTTTTTTATTTCGAATATTTTATGGGGAAGTTTTTGGGTTAGTTTGGATTAGATGTTCGATAAAATGTAATTTTTGTCTCAAAATCTAGCATTTTTCTTTAGATTTCGTTACGAAATAGGGAATTTCGTAGGGGATGATCTTTTTTATTTCGAATATCTTATGGGGAAGTTTTTGGGTGCGTTGAGTTCGATTTTCGCATTGAAAAGGTCGTATGAGTTTTCTGTACCGAAATATTTCGAAAAAAGTTTTTTTAAAAATGTATTGTTTTACCACCCTGTATATGATTTTGGAAATTTTATTTGTACGATAGTGATATGTAAGTGGATCCTTCTAATCGTTTCGGTAATAAAAACGGAAAAAATTTTGAAAACTATTTTTCTAAAAAAGATAATTTTGAAGTGGGTACTTTAGAGAGGGGTATTTGGGGGCGCGGAGTTCGAATTTTTGGTCTAAGAAATCGCACGAATTTTCTGTTTAGAAATATTTCGAAAATAGGGGATTTTTTGGGAAAATTTCTATTTTTAACACTGTGTATGTGATTTAATAGTATATTGTGTAACAAGTGAGTGAAGTCTTCACGCACGTGTTGCACACTATACTTTTTCTACGACCGTAAATTTTCGGAAAATGAATTTACCTTATTTTGGTTTTGCCAGGCTACAAATTTTTGATAAGTACTTTCGTAAATTTTGAGGGATTTGCTCGGCAATAAGGATTCGCTTGCAATATTGGCTGCGGCTGTTATTTCTGGTGGAGTACCACATAATTCCAGATCAGAATCTGAGTCCATAGTTTTGAAATTTCTAACAATATTTGCACGATCAACGTAATTACACAATAATTATTCGTTTTAATGATAGTTGTCATAGCTCGCAAAACTTCAATCAAAATAGGACAAGCATAGCCACCTGTTCATTTTGGATCCGCGCGTACATGGGCTCTTATGGAAGTATGCCTGAAATAAATCCCATAAGGAATACGTTGTACTTCACGCACCGGTGCGTGAAATTGTACTTCACGCATTAGTAGTGATGCGTGAAAGTATATTTCACGAACGGTCGTAGAAAAAAGTTTTTATTTGTACGTGGGTGATATGTACGTGGATCCCTCTGACCGTTTCTATAATGAAAGCAAAAAAAAAATTTCAAAAATAATTTTTGAAAAAGAAAAAAAATTTGATGGGGGTTCTCTAAGAGACGGGTATTTGGGGGCGCGGAGTTCGAATTTTTGGTCTAAAAAATCGCACAAGTTTGCTGTACCGAAATATTTCGAAGAAAGGGGATTTTTTGGGAAAAATTGTGGTTTTAACACCCTGTATGTGATTTAAAAAAAATTATTTGTACGTGGGTGACATGTACGTGGATCCCTCTAACCATTTCTGTAATGAAAGCGAAAACAAAATGTTTCAAAAATAATTTTTGAAAAAAATTAATTTTGATGTGGGTACTCTAGAGAGGGGTATTTGGGGGCGCGGAATTCGAATTTTTGATCTGAAAAATCGCACGAGTTTGTTGTACCGAAATTTTTTGAAAACAGGGGATTTTTTGGGAAAATTTGTGGTTTTAACACCCTGTATGTGATTTGAAAAAAATTATTTGTACGTGGGTGATATGTACGTGGATCCCTCTAACCGTTTCTATAATGAAAGCGAAAAAATATGTTTCAAAAATAATTTTCCAAAAAAATTAATTGTGATGTGGGTACTCTAGGGGGGGGGGGGGTATTTGGGGGCGCGGAGTTCGAAGTTTTGGTCTAAAAAATCGCACGAGTACGTATATGTAACATGCGTTCGCCCCACGCTCAATATGTGCTACATGCTGTTCAGTAATCGATCAATCAATCGGGTTGCGTTTCGGCCACTTCCGTAAAAATTATCCTGACTCGCTTTAGGGCGATGTCGCCCGTCCCTAAAGATGTGCTAAGTCGCTATTTTTCTTTAGCAGTTGCGACTGGTAATGCAATTTCTCAGTCACTGCGAATTTAAACTGCTAATGCTAATTGCGCATAGACCGTTATGTTATATAGTGGGGTTTAATTTAAGGCGTTGGTTATTATTGCATACAACGCGCGATGAGCTGCTTATAGTACGAATGAAGCCTGTTACATATTCATTGTGAGAGTGTTACATAAAATCACATTAAAACTTTATAGACAAAATAAAAACGACCGGCCCTAAAAATCGGCCACCCGAGGCGGCTGCCTCGCCGCCTCACCCCTGGTGACCGGCCTGGAGATGTACGGTGTTGCTAGCCTAAGTTCCTGAATGAAAACCTTGGGTTAGTTGCAGTTAGTTTTTGTTGATTTCGCTCCCGGAACGAGCGAAGCGAGTGGAGGGCAATAAATAGTGTTTTAATACTTGTAAAAATACTTTACCGAATCTCACAATCAAACGTAATGTGTAATTGGTCGGCACCGAATAACCTGTATCAGAATTTAAACTCTAGTCCACTAGCGTTCCGTGGTTACGACTGTGCTGTGATTGGACGGTACCGGATTGCGTGTACCAGAATTTAAACGCTAGTTTATATTTCTGTTTTGAAATACAGAAACTAAAAAATAAATCTTTTTCTATGCGAAGCATTTAGATTGACGAAGTTTCTAGTTAACCGACTATATATTTAAAAGATCTACCATTGGATACCATTTCTTTAAAACGCAAAAATTAAATTTCAAATAACAGTGCCGAGTTGTGTTTGTATAACCATACGTATAAGAAATCATTTAAATGTTAGTAGCAGTTGTGTGATAGTAAGGAACATGTTTTTATGTGAGTTTCACAACTATTAGAAGACATGAAGGAGACCGATTAGTTATGGAACGTTCAAGGAGTATTTTATTCTAACATTTGATCTGTGCTCTACTGTAGATATTTCAAATGTTATATAAGGTTTATTATTTATTGTCATATTTTAAATCCGATTTTACGGCGACTGTAAACTGTTATAATCTGGATTTCAAAATACATAAGGCTCAAACTAGGTTATTTACCGTATCCTACTGTATGGACTCTTTGATGCAATAGAAATTATAGTGTTTGATATTTGAAGTGATATTGGAATATATCGACATGAGTGGAAAGCGAAAATATTCGAAATGCATGTGAACATATTTTATCCGTATAATTCTACGCTGAAGTAAAGGAATACACAATAAACACAGATAACATATCGTAGATGCTGTACGTTTATATGGAGTAACTGATGTGCTTTTACCGTTAAGTATGCAGCGATGTGTGAGGAGTCATTGTACCGAATAAATCCAGAATTGGCGCATTGATGAATTTCACAGGTGTATGCAGCAAACAAGCTGTTGCACAGAAACACCCTACGAGGCCGCTTTGTGCATATCAGCCCCAATAGGAAGGTGCACAGCTTTAGTGCCGTGATGCGGATACTTAATGCGATTCAAATGCACATTTCAGCGTTTGGGTTACTGGCTCAATCAATTAATGGTCATTTGCCCTACTAATTGGAGAGCATTTTACGCCAATCATTGTTAGACTTCACGCATTTATGGACATATTGTTCGTCATATATTAATTACATATAGACAGGGACTGGCACGTCAGATATGTAACTAAAATAGGGAAATTTTATTATCTGATATTTTTTTCAAATTACTGAAAAATGTTCTTGGCAATTTAAAGACAAATATTAAGAAACAGTATGCTACCAGATGATTATTGAATTACATACATATTGCCCTTTTTCTATAACATATATGAAAATGTTAATTTGCGCTACTGTTTTAACAACGCCAGAGTTGACGTTTCTCGGTTCCACATCGACATAGTTATTACCTAACAAGGGCGGAAAGTGATAATTTCCTGCACGCAACTGCCGTCGAACCGATGGCGTGGAGCGGAGTTCGCTCAAGCAGTTGAGCGCGCGAAAGACACTTTCTACGGCCGCATATTAGTAAATGAAATTAAATAAAAAATTAGTAAGAATAGTAATAATTTTAGAGGCAAAATTTATAAAATGCTTATTAAGTGAAATTATTATATTTTTGCTTTCTCGCCCTAGTGCGGCAAATGAACACTCTCGAAACTAAAATATATGTTGGAAAGTGAGCAACATCGCACGGTCTTAGAAAAAGATATTTGTCACGCATTACTATGGGAGACAATCGTAAAGAAAGATGTGTCGATCGCTTGCTGAATATTTTGCTATTGCATCAGGTTGAAAAATGGAAATGACATGTATTTGTCATTGTTATATAACATTAAAAATGTTTTGTAAATTATTACTTAATGTTGTCGACTTATCAGGCTAACCTGTATATTGGACAGGCAGAAAGAAGCATGATATCTGGTTCAATTGACAATGTTTTATTTAGCTGTGAGGGTTTAATCCAACTATTACCTACAAATGACAATAATTGTCAAAAATTGTTAACCTTATCGAAGAGTTTTTGTTTTTTTTAGTACCAATATGCGGGATTAAGCTTTTGCTACATGACTTTCGTGTAAGCCGAGGAAATTCATTTATTTCAACCTGTTAAAATTTGTATATGTATACATTTGGTTGTGTGTATAGTCGCCTTATAGCTTTATCGCATTTTTCATAGAGTATAACTGATGAAGACCAAAATCGTCGAAACCTTTTGGAAATTAAGCTTGTTTTGAATATAAATATATTTTGACAATAGAATACCTACTTAGGTGTCTTTCTAATCATGAACCAAAATAACAAGAAAAAGAAATTAAATATATTATACCCATCTATATATTTTTATATACTTCTACATGAGGTTGTTAAGTCAGGAAACGGCAAAATAGAACGTTAAAATGGGTCAAAGTTGGGGAATTTAATATGGAATAATTTTGTATATATGTAGATATTCGACGTAACGAGTGTTAAAAGTCTTCACACAATGAGGATTTTAGTACGAGCCGTTAGCCGAATGCGAAAATCGTCGGTGGTTTAAAGCGTACTTTCAGGAGTGATGTACATTATTTTCCATACGAGCGAATAAATGAAAATTACACAAAAACCGCTCTTTAGATTCTTAAGAAAACGATTAATATCACAAGCGTGTTGAGATCAACTTTTTAACACAAGTGTTGAGATCTTCTTTTCAACACTAGTGCTGAAATAGCATATTACATAACGAGTGTTGAAAGACCTAGATTAAAGCATGCGGAAATCTTTCGAGGCCCTGGCACTCGACGAGTGGTGTGTGTGCGAAGATGTTGATTAACACGGTTCTTGAATAGTTAGTTGTAGGTTGTAATTAAGGGGAAACATGTCCTCGCGGTGAGTTCCACAGTAATGCAGTGCGCCAGACAAAGGAGTTCTTGTAAAGCGACGTTCTAGGTGTTTCCAGTTGTACAACGAACGGGTGCGCTCTTACCGTCTGTTGCGACTGTCTGACAGGCGTTGCTGGGGGCGGGATGAGTCAGGCCAAATCCTAATCAAAAGTACTTATCGTGCCATACTCATTTGTGACATGAAAATGTCAAACTGACAGCATCTGTCAAGACAAAGTGTAATCAAACATGCTGTCAAATTAATACCATGTGTAATCAAACATGCTGTCAAATTAATACCATCTGCCGTCTGTTTAAATAAAGTAATGTGATATATGGCACTTTCTTGGGAAGGTATTTGATTTTTTCTCATATTCATAAATGGTCGTAGGAAATAGTTATTTGTGTATTTAGAGCGCAAAGTAACGGATTGCCGCTTGAGAAAGATTGTTACTGCGCAACGAGTAGCGGAGCGCAGTAATCTTTCGAAAACGGCAATCTTACTTTGCGCTCGAAAAACACACAGAACTTTTTCTACAGCCGCATTTTTAAAAATTAAATGCACATTTTTCTCTATACTTATTCTGAAATTTGCAAATGACTGTCAGTTTTGACATATTATGTTCGGGCTTCGGGCATATTTAGAACAGGAGTGCCAGCAACAAACTGTAACAAACGCCCGACTGTCATTTATTTATCTTCGGTTTCCATGACCATTCATAGCACATTAGACGGAAAAAGTGAGAATTTTCTTTTCCATGTTCGCGCTGGAGCGCAAAATAAGGATCCACGGCATTTGTCGATTTTGCGATTTAATTTGAATTTAGTATTTAGTTATTTTGCACGCGGCTGTAGAAAAAATAATTTTTTTCTTCAAACGTCAGTAAATCCGTCATTACTCGACTGTGTAGGCGGCCGTAAAGTTTCGTTTTTCCTCCGCCGGAGCTTTACTTTTCACTTTTCCGCCGGCGGAGGTAAAAGTGTTGTCATAGCAACATACAATACAAACAAACAACAAAATAAGCGTCAACAACTCAAGAGTTATTAAACTAAAATTTGTGTTTATCACTCAATTTGTGACTGCATTTCTAAAAATCGCTAATTTAGGAACAAATTGGTTATTATTTAATCGAACTTACTCAATAACTGCTTATCAATACGGAATTAAAATGCAATCGAAGACGCAATTTTAAAAATATAATTATTGTTGACAGTGTCCACTGACAGCTTTATGTTTCATTACTATAGCAACAACCTGTGCCTATTCACCGATACCGCACCGGTCTAAGCCGCCTTGCGAACCCACTTATCTTTAATAATAATTATTATTACTATTAAAAAGAGACGTTTTTGCATTAATTTGTCGACATTTGAAGAAAAAACAGCATATTTTATTTGGAGGAAAAGTTACTTTTCCTCCATATAAAATAATATACTATTACTTTCCCACTGCCACTTTTTATACCCTACTAGATAGATGTTGACCTGAGATTTTGAATCCGACGTCCTGTATTTTGATTGCAATTTTGTAAATTCCGTGGCCCGTAAAAATAATAACATTAATTTAAACAGATTTGAACGTTTTAAGCCTAATAAACTTTTTCATTAATTTTGGAGTTTCTATCTTTTAAAATGAACTAGCTCTTTTAAATTAAGATATTCCTAATATTACATTATTATGTTGAAATTTAAGTGAAAATATGGAAATCCTTAATTACAAACAATTTTAAATGCAAATACAAATAATAATTATTACAACATTCGGTTTCAAAGTGAGAATAAAATTTTTATTTATCTAAGATATTAAAAAAATCTATTTCGAGTTATACAAAGTTAAATTTTAGGACGAATTTTTTCAGTAGAAAAGTTTTTTTTGTCGTGTTAATCGGGGTTTGTAAACGTTATTCTGTAGAGCTCCCGCTAAAAAATCTAGTGGTTTTAGATCTGCAGACGTTGCCGCCTATTCTATTACCTCGTGATTTGCGATTCACCTGCCTGGAAACTCGTTATTTAAAAAGTTTCTAACATATCTTGTTGGAACCAAACGGCGCAGATGTCCGATAAAAACCATATTATGTTTTTTAATAATCTCACCGGCACTTTTCCTAGCCATGTGATCAATTTTTGCACAATGGTCATTCACTTTTCATTTCTCGACATTTTTATTTTTCGACCGTCCCCCCACAGAGGATTCCAACCAAAATTCCAAAAACCCAATGTGCGTAATTTCACCCATTTTCTGATAATAATAGTACCCTATTTAAAAATATTTGAGTCCAAAGTTAGCCTATGTTAAAAGTGTTCTCAAGTTTGACAAGGGTGCTATTTTGAAGGGCCTAATTTGTGTTTTTAGTGGCTATTTGTATATACTTAGTATAATTCATTATGGAACCTAGGTGAGTAGATTAATTTACAAATATTGTACAACGTATATTTTTGGTTTAGTTTATTTGTCTTAAGTTTGTTAAAATCACGTGCAAAACATCATTTATAAATAGCGGTTTAAAAATGTTAACAAAGAAGAACTAATTTGTTTAATATAGTTTAATTGGCGATATTAGTCTTAAATTATGTCATAAAGTGTAATTAACCATTTTTTGTTGAATTTTGCTGCAATATTTTGCAATGTTGCCATATATTTTCTTTTAAATTTAAAATTACCGATCAAAATCTAATAAATATGAAGCTGCTAAAATTAAGTGGATTAATATACGTTTTTTTGAAGTGAAACTTCTTAACGCGCGCCGGGAGTAAAATTTGAAGGTCGCGACACACGAGCTGGCTGAACGAAAAATATGAGAATATCTCATAGATTTTGTGATATCTTTGTTAGTTTACAAGCAAAAAATATGGGATTTGCCTTCCGTTTTTGTTAATTGAGTGGTATATTTTAAAAAAACTACTTTTAACCAACCATTACGATATGTATAAGATTTTATTGTGATATCTTTGTTAGTTTACAAGCAAAAAATATGGGATTTGCTCTATTACCTTGTCAAGACATGAGCGAAACTTTTATGAAGTGAGTACTTTACGCACGGTAGAAAAAAATATTTTTGTCTTTGCTTTTTAGCTTAAAATATATTTGTATGGAGCGTACAGGATTTCTCGTTACGTTTTATCTTCAAATATTTGAACACTTCATGCCTCCCTTGGGGGCGCAACCAACGAAAACTAACCCAAAATATGGGCGAAAACATCCTACTGAATTAATTTCCATAATAAAGGCAATTGGCAATCCACAAACAAAAAATAGTTCCAGAATAAAATATTAATATTATGAAAGAAAATTCATATTCTTTTCTTTTTTTCAGCAAATCAACTTAAAATAAGTTCCTCTTATTATATTAAATAATTCTGTTAAGTAATTTTGATAGCATTATTGTTAAGGATCACCCATTTTTCTGCTGCACTGCAACTAATAATTTTGACAAAGAAGCATCAGGTACTATAACTCACGACACTTTAAACATGTAATATCAAAGGAGAAATGGCTAAAATAGGTACTTACTATGATGTTCGCAAAGTACGACTATGACTTTATTTACTTACGCATGAAATGTAATATTTGGGTTCAAATAGTCTATCTTTCGACACATTAAGCACTGCCTAACCATTCTTCAATGTAGAATTGAAATACAATCGTCCAACTTCCAAATAACACTTAATTAAATCCACACGAGACGGCAAAAACGCGATAGCCAAATAGCTGACACGAATGAGAGGTTACTCTGTTTTGATGAACATGGCGGCTAGTTCCTTCTAGACGAGTGCCGGCTACGTGATGTTGTCGGCCTGCGTGGCAAGATGGAATACCGCTGATCTCGTGGACAATTTGAAGTAGTGACATAGGACCCAGTTTACATAAAGTTTCTAGCAGAATAATCTACACTGTATAAAGCGAAAAATTTATATTTTGACATGCTCTATTTTCTAATAAATGTAATTTGTCTGTCACGTTATTAAAAACAAGCTGCCGATTTTCCACGATACAGACATACTCTTCGGCAACAACGCCAACGCCGCGGTAGCGGTATGTAATAGGAATACTTGCGTACTATTTTATAAGATGGGAAAGAAGAAGAGGAACGATGTTGGCGCCTTCATATTTAGTAAACAAATCTCTCTATTTTTTTATGTCTCTGGTTTTTATAGCACGAAAGCCTGAGTAACTCTCTCGAGACTTCTACTGGGTCCTGCATATCTCTGGACTGTTAATAAAGCGATTTTTTAATTGTCTAAAAACATTATTATTAATATTATCTCATAAAAAATCTTTAATATTGCTAATTTCACCCAGCGGTCGCTTTTAGTTAGATATTGTTCTGATCATATATACAAGTTATTATCACATTTATTTTCAACATCTATCATTTTGTCGTATTTCTCAATATAAAACAATTGTGTGTTGGGTATTGTTTTTGAAAATCCATATAGGGAGTTAAAAGGACTCAATAGACGGTATTTATTTCCCAGCAGCAGCACAAAATATTAAATACTAGGTTTGCATATTACTAGCTTTGATTTTACCAGACTAGACGGTTATAAATATAAATAATTAAGCTCAAAAATACTGGTCAGAATCAATAAAAGCAACAGGTAATTATTTTGCAATCACCCAATGGATTGCAGATTTCGCTAAATATTTTCTATACAATTTTAACTGATCTCATAGTGGTTTGTCCGTGATGATGCAATATGTAGGTTCCATCATGCGTGAATGAAGCAGATTGCATCTAGATGCCATCAGTTGCTGGAATATGCCATATTGCTGTTTATAGACCATGTTATAATTACGACCGCACGTGTATGATTTAGATATTTGGGATTAACTAATTGCGAATATGCTCAGCTTAATTGGATATTGTCATTATTATATAATAGCGTTTATAATATCAGGATAATAGAATTTTTAGAAATTGTTAATTAACGACATGGAGTAAATTTTTGATTAAATATTATTTACGTAAACATTAGCTTGTTGTCCAGTTTGCAATTTCTGCTTTACTAATGCTCACGAGTAGGGTTGCCAGATTTGCGATATGAAAAAACGTGGCACTTTCCAATTTTTGAGTATTACGCTCAAAATAGTTATTTTTGTTACAAGTACCTAAAATGGAGTTTTTCAGGACGAATCATTGTTGTTTCCGGACGACGCATTAGCCGAGTCCGGAATAGCAGATGAGTCCTGAAAAACTTCATTTAGGTACGTGTGACAAACACTATTTTTTGTCATACGCTCCCAAAATTTAATTTTTATTTATACGCTTTTGCAATTCTTCAGAACGCCTAAATTTGCAAATTTACCATAATTTTTGAAATCATAATGTACGACAAAGTTAGCTTAGAATTTGATATCGTAGCAACTATTTGACAATTTTGTCATGTCATTCGAACTTTTTGACATTTAGACATATTCAGGAATTTTGGAATAGTCCGTAAAGGTTGCCATGACGACTTTTAGGGACTAGGCCTAAAAAGAAGCATTTTACTGACTCAAATGAGTCCGTAAAATAGCTATTTTTGGGAGCGTATGACAAAAATGCAATTTTTGGCTTTTAAAAATTGGGGTTACCGGGAAAGTCTTTTGTGAAGTTTGATAATTTAAGGTTCGGTAATCTGGGCTTGGCAGCTATCATGGAGATCTTTTTTTAAATTTTGGTCCAAATTTGAACAAGACTACTTAACGTAATGTAAAAATAGTTTAAATAGAGATAGAGGGCCTATTCCGTATAGTGCATTGTATTGGTTGATCAAGCGTGACTAGTGGGTTTCCAGGATTGGTCCCTTTGGTTCCGCTTGATTAAGCAAACATTTAGTATAAAAGCGAGTTAGGTAGAGTTTTAAATTTAGTTTTAATCATCTCCTGATGATGCTAACATGGTTAGAGAAACACGCGTCGAGTGCAACAATTCTGTTTCGGTTTGTGGATAAAACTCCGTTTTAGTGCATGTTGCCGAAGGTTCCAAACCCCAACATAGTTAAGATACTTAACGGTCAGAATAGTAATTTATTTCATACTGTACTTTAATGTGCCATTTCCCGGACTCATTTGAGTCCGGGAAATGATACATTACATCACTAGGACGGTAAAGTAACTTTACCGGACTGGTATATTTTAACTAACACATGGTTATTTCTGAACGATTTTTATTACAATAAACAGTAAGATAAATATTACAATAAACGTTACAATAAACTTACTTATACATGTTAAATGTAATACTGCAGTTTGAGTTATTTGAAATATTTACAGAGGCAGCATCAGATACAACTTGGGATTTATCTTTATTAACCAAAGATGATGAAACTTGATTCTGGTAGTGAAGAACTTGGACAAATGTTTCGCCGCCTTGGATCATTCGAGCCACTTTTGTTTTACTTTCCAAGGATTCCTCCACATATTTCTCTGCCACAGAACTGCTTTTCCATCCACCGTGTCGCTTCAGTATGTTAACATCGGCTCCAGCGTTGGCTAAGAACGTTGCCGACGTTCTTCGAAAACAATGCCCTGTATACCTTTCAGGATGCTCTAATTTTAAAAACTCGGCAATTTTCCTATTGAATGGATGCCCACTCGTTGACTCACACATCTACCTTGTCTATACCCAATGAAAAATGCCTTTTCTGGGATGTTTTTTGAGCGTAACCTGCGATATTGACGGAAGATCTTCAGAAAATTTTCTTCGATTACAGTAAACACCCTTTTGATATAAGTTTTGGTGTGGTTGACGTTGACAACTATTTGCGATCCTGTATCCTGAAGATCCTCATCATTCAAATTGTATAGCTCTTCTCTTCTACACCCCCCTGAGATGCCTAAGAGTGCCACAACCAGAAACAATACAAAATCTCCATAAATATATATAATATAAACGACAAAAAATCACTCTTGATAAAAATTTTTGCTTGTCCAAAAAATAAGGACCCTGTATGGTATGTGAGATTTTCGCCTCGACAAATCTTATTTTCTGGAGAAGCAAAAATTGTTATCAAGAGTGACTCTTTGTCGTATCTTTAAATTAACGGGCCATTTGTCCTCTTGTCAACCACATCCGCGGACATACTGTATACTCGTGGCACTTTGACTTTGTTATTATTAAAATTCTTTTATTTAAAAGTAGGTACAACAGAAAAAGCCTCACCTTTATTAATAGATATTTCTCTGTGGGTGCTTCGTTCATAAATCTATCGACTTCTTCCCACTTTAGACTGGTTTGGTTGATGACCGACAGACTCTTTTTTGAGAAAAGCCATCACTTTTGGATATTTGGATATATCGACGTTCTCATTGACCATGACCATTGATTTTATCATGGAGTATTTGGGTCATAATGTAGAGCTGCTGGACTTTTTTGACTAAAAATAACCAATTACATTAGGAACCTACCGTTGAAACTACCATAATTTTGCACTAAAGCTAATTACACAATTTTAGCATTAAAAAAATCAATAAACTCTTACCGCATCCAAGAAGTAAGCCAACATTATATTTTCATTTAGACTTTTCTCCACATTATAAGTTTTGCGCCATTCACAGAATATCTCGTATTCCTTTTGATATCGTCCGGAAGACTTGGCCGGGATAAGTTTCGCCGTCGCTTCAGAACTTTTTTTCAAAATCTCTGCATCCATTTTATTCGAAATTATTCAAAACCACAGATTCAAAACGATGCTGAACTGACAGACAAGACAATCAATAAAAAAAACTCTTTGTTACTGTTAGCAACCGATTCAAAGCATACTACATTATCACCCTATATTACAGGTGCTACATTTTATAGTTTGTTTTGACAATACTGATACCATCATGTACTGACACATTACTGACACCTTCAAACTACCTGAATATACAGTTCAATTTTTGTACCAAAAATTTGAAAAAAATATTGAACAGTATGAAATAATAGTATATTATTTTATATGGAGGAAAAGTAATACTTTTCATGGCGCGCTCGTGTTTAACAGCCGAACGGAGTGAGGCTGGTAATAGAGAGCAAGCCATGAAAAGTAACTTTTCCTCCAAATAAAATATGCTGTTTTTTCTTCAAATGTCGACAAATTAATGCAAAAACGTGTCTTTTTAATAGTAATAATAATTATTATTAAAGATAAGTGGGTTCGCAAGGCGGCTTAGACCGGTACGGTGTCGGTGAATAGGCTCAGTTTGTTGCTGTAGTAATGTCACATAAAGCTGTCAGTGGACACTGTCAACAATAATTATTTTTTAAAATTGAGTCTTCGATTGCGTTTTAATTCCGTATTGATAAGCAGTTATTGAGTAAGTTCGATTAAATAATAACCAATGTGTTCCTAAATTAGTGATTTTTAGAAATGCAGTCACAAATTGAGTGATAAATACAAATTTTAGTTTAATAACTCTTGAGTTGTTGACGCTTATTTTGATGTTTGTTTGTATTGTATCTATGTTGATATGACAACACTTTTACCTCCGCCGGCGGAAAAGTGAAAAGTAAAGCTCCGGCGGAGGAAAAACGAAACTTTACTGCCGCCTACACAGTCGAGTAATGATGGATTTACTGACGTTTGAAGAAAAAACATTGTACGATACACGGCCGTGAAATGTCATTAAAGTACTTGTCTAGAAATTCCAGACTCGGCTCCTTCGTCGCCTCGTCCGTAAACATCTAGACTCGTACTTTAATAAGCTATTTCCCGGCATTGTAACGTAAATTACTATTGCGTTATAAGTCCGGTAGGTGACTTATTACAGTAAGAGTTGTTTTACGGACGGCGACGTAGGAATGTAAACGAGTACTGTAATAAGACCTAACGGACATGTATCGCATAATATTTTATTTCATATTGTCTTTATAATTATTTTTAAAATGAATAAAAAGTATTAAAATTTAAAAAATATTAGTTGTCAATCTAACAATCGCCCCAACTTAACAATGTTATAGCCCATGGTTATTCATAGCGAATTATGATTTTCTTTTGCTTGTCACTGTCAAATAAATAAATTACGGTATCAGATACTGTAATAACACATTACGGTATCAGATACTGTAATGTTTGATTTACAGGCCTCAAATGAGTCCGGGAAATTGTCATTTAGCGGACAGTATGAAATAAAATACATTACATTGCATGAATAAGAAACTTTTTATCTGCAATATTTTATAGTTATCAAAAAATTTAATATTTTTACAAACAACTGAACCATATAAGTATTTATAATATACATATAAATTTATGAGTACTTTTTGTTTTTTTCTTAATGACAAATGTTCGCCAAAAAATGCAAGTGAACAAAATTGGAATTGAAATGACGGACGGTGACTTTCGAGTTACAGTGTTGTCAGTATGCACGGAAAATCTGAAAGTCATGACATTTCGTGATCTAGTTTAAAAAGCGAGGTATTTGAAAGTCTGGCGTGGCGCCAAGCAACATGTGAAATCATCACGCACTCATATGCATTAGTCTCGTCTCGTTTTCTGGATGAATCTTTACTACTTCGTTTCGAGTTTTGTACGAGAGTCTAATTGGTGTGTGTATTGTATGTAGGTATGTATAAAGTCAATCGCATCATCTTCTTGATTAAATACACTGAGCCGCAAAAATAACGCACAATCGAAAATTATGCTGAACTTAAAAGTTGATTT
>JAEQML010061666.1:0-25466 GCA_016904865.1 Pissodes strobi
AGTGTCGACCATACTTTGCTACTAATGAAGTTGGAAAGGTGTGGAGTTCGGGGAGTGCCTCTACGGCTTCTTGAATCATATGTGACTGGGCGCAAACAGTATGTGGTTGATGCCGGTCATGAGTCGCATATGAGACCAGTTTGCCGTGGGGTACCGCAGGGGTCCATACTTGGTCCCCTACTTTACATTATCTATACAAATGAGCTCCCAGATATTGTGAATGATGCCGTTCAATTTGCGGAGTGACGTAAATTTAACTTTTTCAGCAGAAAATGATAAAGTTTTAACCCAAACAATTTTCAGCACCCTCTCATTGCTTGAAAATTGATTTACCAACAATAATTTATTACTCAATATTGATAAATCTCAATTAATAAAATTTAATTACAAGAAAAATCAACCTTCAACGAGTTATAAGTCAAACAACAAAGAACTTAAAACCTTAGAGTGCGTAACTTTTCTGGGAATTAAGGTGGACTATAGATTGGATTGGACACATCATATCAACTCTCTGGCAGGTAAAATAGCTTCCTATTGCTATGCACTCAAAATTATTTCCAATAATGTCTGTATTGAAACCGCAAGGATCGCATACCATGCCTATGTGCACTCTAGATTGATTGGGATTGTCTTCTGGGGTGATAGCTCTGAGGCCAGCAGAATATTTGTCCTCCAAAAACGTTGCATCAGAAATATATACAACCTTAAAACAATAGAAACTTGCAGGCAAAAATTTAAAGACAGTAAAATCTTAACACTGCCATCAACTTATATTCTGGAGGCTTTAATTTTCGTCAAGGAAAGCCCTGATCTTTTTCTGGAGTGTAGCAGGGTACATTGTCATAACACCAGATATAAACATGATTTGAAAAACATTAAGTGCAATTTTAGTTTCATTCAAAAAAATGTTCAGTTTAATCTCATAAAAGTTTTCAACAAGCTACCTTTAGAAGTACGGTCTCTGCAAAACAAAAAATTTTTAAAAACGCTAAAATCTATGCTTTTGGAAAAATGTTATTATTCAATTGAAGAATATCTAACAGATGGTAGTTTACTAGATGCTGACGGGTCAAGCGTGTCAAGTTTAGTTTAATACAGCTTCTTCCATGTGTGTGCTATCTTAATTGTGTATGTGTCTTGTATGATGTGATGTATGTATGTAAAATTGTCATTAGCTTTAAGTATTTTTACTTTATAAACACCATTTTTATTATTTTAACTGACTCTTATCCTTTATATAATAAATTTTTAACTCTTTTAGGTTAGTTAGATAAGCTCTTATTCTTTGACATGTCCTACAACCTATTTTAGGGTTTATTTTTGCATATAATTTAGTTGTGTGATCTATTATCAACCGAGTATATCTGTAATTTTTTTTGGGACAAATAAAGATTTTGATTGATTGATTATTGGCGAAATACGGCGATGACATTCTAATTATTCAAACGGCAAATAAATCTCCAATTGTTTGCTTTCGCAATACCGGTTATCAATTTTAACTGAAGCTTGGTATACCAACAAAAAAGCAGATGTCAGGGAGAAGCGACTGCGAGTTGTTGAAGCAGCTGCAAAAATAGTGCTTGAGGACATTCGACTTCAAGTATACGATACGACAACATATCCACCTTCCGATCGGTTTCTAGAGAATTTAGATAACCTCGTCCCAGAAACATTGGCAGCATTTGTGCAAGGTGTCACCTTAACAAAGAAACGTGGATCGTCTTTAGAAAAAACCCAAGTTAAATGCAAGGCGATAGAGCACGCAATTATTTCTGCGACCCGACCACGTTCTTTTCAGTCTCCTTTACAGCTGGGTTTTGCTGCTTTTTTGTACAAAAAATATGGATCCAAAAACCTTTTGAACGCATTGTCGTCCTTAGGGTGTTGTTCTACCTACACTGAAGCATCGCTGTTGGATAAAAGCGCTATCATCCATCAAGAAATTGTCATTGCCGCAGAAGCATTCTCGCAATTCATATTTGACAACGCCGACTTCAATACAAATACTCTAGATGGCTTTCTGACTTTCCATGCTATGGGAGGTATCCAATGTGTAATACCTAAGACAGCCATTGCTCCAGACCAGAGAATTGTACGTGTAACTATAAACCCAAAGGCAAACGTTATTGGAAAATATGGATCGGTAGCAATACAAACTTTCCAGAAAAGACCAAAATCTGGCCAACAAAAGGTGACGATTCAAAATTTAGATGATATGAATCCGATTTCACAAGTTGTAATACCGACTAGAGCAGATATGCTTTGGATATACGCCAAATCGTATAAACTTCCTGATATACCTGGATGGAATGGGTTTATGGAGAGGGCAACGATAGAAAGACCTTTCTCGACATCACAGATAATCTGCTTACCATTTGTTAATGCTCCACCGAGTGACTACGACACCGTTTTCACAGTAATCCATTGTGCAGTAGATAAATGCAAAACGTTGAAGCAGCAGACCTGTTTCACTACGTTTGACCAGCCATTATACCTTAAAGCTCGAGATATAATATCTGCAGAAAATCAGCATTTGGATGTCAACGTAGTTGGTCGATTGGGAGGCTTCCATTTGCTAATGTCTTACCTTGGATGTATCGGGTATATAATGTCAGGAAGCGGTTTGAAGGAGCCTCTCGAATTGATTTACGCACCGCATTCCGTAGACAAGATGATGTCAGGCCACGCTTACGCTCGGGCAGTCAGAGGTCATTTTTTTAGTCCACCCAGCTTTGAGACACATTATTATTCAGACTGTGGACTTTACAGAAGCAGAACGCTTGGCCATAGAAAACATTCTATCTGATTTGGACCGATCCACGATCTTTTCAACACATTACCAAGACCTAATTCAAACAATCACCGGAAAATTTAAAGAGGCACTAACAAAACTAGAAAGCGGTGGGCCAACCGCGAAACTCTAGGTGAAATATTTTAAAATGGTGACTCTAGTGAAGCAGTTTATAGAAGCAGAAAGAATGGGTAACTGGCAACTGCAGGCAACTCCACCTAGAGACAGCTCAGAAAATGCTCCCATACTTTCACGCGAGCGGCCACCATAATTATGCGAAATCTTGTCATTTATTTTTGCAACACATGTTATCCCTACAGGAGATGTCACCTGATGAATACCAAAAATTTACAAGCGCCGGATTTTTCACAATAAGACGCAGCAACAAATTCTCTGGTCAGGTATTTGGACAGACATGACCATTGAACAAACCTTGATGCGGATGATGAAATCTATTGGTAGTCTTAGACATGGACGAGGGATAACGGATAGCGTTTTAACAAGGTGGACACTAGGAATGGTGTATCTGCACAACGTATGTGGTTAAATTGAAAAGTTCTGCGGAGTTTATTTTCAATCTGGAGAACAACACGTGGATATGAGAAATTCACGCATTACTCGAGACGACAATGATGTGGAAAATATGTTGCTTTGGCTTGCGCAACACCCACCTTTCCCAGACGTAGACGAAATAATGTCCATTGCATCAGGCGTTGTTGGAGATCAAACGATAAATTGTTTTGATGCAGAGCGAATTGGGAAAGTTGGAATAAATAATATGATTGGGATTGAGACGCAAAGACAAAGTACTGCCCCTGAGAGCAGTGAACTCGAGTATTCGTATTGATGATAAAGTGGTGCCCATTGACCCTCTACTCATTTTCCAGAGACTTTGTGTTGCAAAACAGAGCGATGAAGAACTTGAACAACATCTGCAGTATGAGTTGGCTCCGTACACATTGTCCTTGTTTTCTGAAGCCGGAATGCGAAAAACAGCGAAATCCCTACTGTACAAAGCTTTTTCGCCAGTTACAGACATTGACTTTGGACCTAACAAAGTGTACATAATTGACGGTGGATACTTGTTGCATCGAGTTGTTTGGAGCCGAAATGAAACATTTGGTTCGATTTGCAACAGTTACGTAAATTATGTACAAAGACACTATCAGTCAAATGCGGTTGTGGTTTTCGATGGCTGCCCTACAGACGCTGCAGAAAAAAGCACAAAAAGCGCAGAGCGAAGATCACAAAAAAAAAAGTACAGCAGATGTTTTGTTTGATGAGTCCATGACCCCCACAGTCTCACAGACAAATTTCCTACTAAACGATGCAAACAAAGGTCGCTTTATATCCATCTTGAAACGGAAATTTGAAGAAGTGCACTTCACAGTGATCCAGGCTACAGAAGACGCAGACACATTAATAATAAATACGGCAATCGAGATGTCATCTTCATATGAAAACGTTGTTGTTGTTGAAGAGGATGTCGACCTCATTGTTCTGTTGACAGCACTGTGCAAGGCTCACCATAATGTATACCTCCTGAAGTCTGGAAGAGGAAAAACAGTCGACAGCATCTATTCGTCGCAGAGTTTAAATGGCGTCGAAGCGGTGAAGGACAACATCTTGTTCCTCCACGCAATAAGTGGGTGTGATACGACGTCGGCCTTATTCAACCAAGGGAAGCTGAAAACTTTAACAACTCTCGAAAAACGTAGACTTACAAGCTTCTATAGAAGCATTTCAAAACAAGCATGCCACCGCTGACGAAGTTGCTATTGCAGGTGAGAAATTTATTCTTGCTCTCTATGGATGCAAAGACAGAGAGAACATAAATCTGGATAAATATCGATACCACTGTTTTGTGAATTCGGTAACAAAAAGTAAATTTAATTTGGCATCTTTACCACCTACGATAGCAGCAGCACAACAGCATTCATTGCGAACTTACCACCAGGTTCAGCAATGGTATGGTTGTACCAAAGACGCCGAAGAATGGGGTTGGAAGAAAACAAGAACAGGCATTATTCCAGTAACAACGTTGAAAGATCCAGCTCCAAAGTCCCTATTGGCATTTTTATCCTGTAATACAAGACAAACAACTGTGGTAAAGCCTGCGGTTGCAGAAAAGCAGGATTAAAATGTTCAATAATTTGTGAATACTGCAATGGAAAATCCTGCGACAACGTCACTGAAGTGTCACTCGACGAATCCGATGAAGAGGAGTTCGATTTGTTTGTGGATATCCCTCTGGTGGCTGAAGATGAAGAGTTCGACGAATTGAAAGACCATCCTGAGCCCAGCATAGCAGACACAATCGACTTTGACATCAATGAGCCAGGTCCGTCGGGCTTGTGCAGATAAGTTTAGGGTTTTTATTTACCTAGTGGATTAGGCCACCAGGAGAAACCACGTTAAAAAAAACGCGCCATGTACTTTACCTCTTGGGTGGTGTGGAAACAAGTACAGCATTTTCAATAATTAAAATTAATTATTCATAAATTAATAACTTGAGCTAATTAATGATACGCCACTGTTTCATAACAAAATTGTAGAAAGCTTCAAAAAATAGTTTTAGTGAACCATACTAGACATTTGATTTCGAAAAATCGGCTATATATGATACTTTACGCAAAATTGTAAAATTTCCAGGGATTTTGTGCCTAAACAGTTACCTTTAGCGAAAATTTTCATAAAACCTTTTTTGTAGGAAATTTTATCTTCTTTAATTTTGCTCTCTACATATTTTTTCGAAAAATACATAGTTTTCGAGATATTTGCAAAATACCGATTTTAGCCGGCATCTTGGCAAGATGGCGGCGCCAGCGGCAAGTGTCGAATTGTGCATTTTACGGATTTTAGTTTGGGTTCCCGACTTTTTTCCAGGTAAAAATCCCCAATGACTGAATTAGTAGCTGTACTGCCTAACCAGTGGATCTACTGAAAAAAAATATTATAACGCATATAATGCATTTTCTATAAATAAATAAATAAATAATACAAATATGATAGGTACTAGTTTCTCAGTTTTCCATTAAAACTACTCCCCAAGTAGGTGAATGGGTTTTGTGATTTATTACAAAGTAGTTTTTGAAGAAAAAATTACTAGTTTCTTGTACTTACCTGTGTCATTCATGTACGGCTCTTGTTATTTTCTCCCAGGCAACGTCAGTAACATCCCTTCTGGCATACTCTTTAATTTTATAATTTTATAAGCAAGGATATTTCTCTACTTCCTGTACTAGAGCAATATTCGAAGATTCCTTGTCAGTCAACGAAGCTCTAGGCATTCTTTCAAGAACTATTGTACCGCAAAACATGCACCTAAGAACCACTCCAGTATATAGAGCGCACGCGCGTGAATACGCAACCGACAGGTTTGTCATGAGATCGGTTTCGTATAGGTTGCGCCGAAAATAGGTCGCATTCGCGCAAATGGGGACTTAAGGTTGCCTCAATAGTAAAAATTTCGTCCGCGACTGGTTTCATGGTTACATGCAACTGATTTCATGGTTTTAGTTGCGTAAATGGACGAGCCGCCAAAGATATTGCATAAAGCTACGAATTCGCTATAACATTAAGCTTTATTGTCAATTACAATAAAATGTTTCATAGTATGGTCCAGAACATGCAACTACATGAGAAGATACAAACTGTAAATTAGACCAAAAGAAGTTTTATACCTAACGTTCCAGTAGAAGAAGTACTGTCAGATCTTTTTCTTAGACTGCCGAGACTGTCGATCTCTTGATGTTTCTGATATTTGCAGCTGTGACATAACCAATCTCCTTCCGGTATATCTTTAAAATCTAAAGGTGGATCACTGAAATATTAAAGAAATAAAATAAGGCAATATGGCCTTTCCAATAAAGTCAGCCAATTCAATATATTGATTGTCACGCGAACATGCTAGCAATATTACAACATAGATAGTTCGTTAAGAGTGGGGACTGGCCACATCTCGGAAACCGTTTGTCATAGAGATTTGGGGAAAAAAGTTCTATAATGACCAAGATTTCTCCAAAAATATTTTTGAGTTTCTCAAGTTGATCAAGATGACCCAATCTGTCATTGAAAGTTAGAAAGTGGATTTTCTCGAAATTTTACACTACAAAGGTAGGCAAAAAAATAAACCAGTAATAATAATACTATAATAATAATAATAATAATAATAATAATTAAGCCAGTGAGATCGTCTTTTAGAAATTAAAACCAATGAGGATCGCATCAACAATTGGTCCGAAGGAGCGATGCATGGTAGATACCCTAAACTTCTAAAAAATGGAAGGGGTAGATAAACAGTCTTCCTTGCGATGGCTGGAGGAGGGGCAGCTCTTCCCAGAAACAGAAGGGTTCATGATCGCTATACAAGACAGGATGATTAGAACGAAGAACTATGAGAAGAATGTGCTAAAACAAGATGTCGTCGACAAATGCAGAAAATGTGTTGCTGTGGGTGAAACCATCGAACATATTATGGCAGGATGCCCTGTGTTGGCAGACAACGCATACCTGGGACGACATAACCAGCTCGCTAAGATAATCCACCAACAACTAGCCATTAAAAACAAGCTACTAGACGAAACAACAACTCCATATTATAAATATATCCCATCCCGACCGAACCATTACCACCGACCGAACTATTGACTTCAATAGACCTGATATCATCATAATAAATAAGGCTGAAAAAACTGCTGTTATCATTGATATATCAGTGCCTCTATCGCACAACATCAGTAGAGTGATCCGGGAAAAGACGACTAAATACGAAAACCTATCGTTTGAGTTAAAGCACCTATGGAAGTTGCGAAAGGTAACCATCGTACCCTTCGTGATCTCGGTGGAGGGAATTGTCTTCAACGACTCTCACCGAACTAGAATTACCACATTCCATCTGTAAAGTGAGGCAGAGAGCTGTGCTCCTACAAACCTGCCACATAGTTCGAAAATTTTTAAACTAAGCGAGAGGAGCTGAAGTGCTCTCTCGCTCAGACTTAAATACCGCTACATCAGGCTAGTGCCGAGAGTTGACAACATAATAATAATAATAATAATAATAATAATAATAATAGTAAAATAATAATAATAGTAAAATCCTTTTGATATCCGGGATAAGTGAATGTTCCCTTTAGATGGAGTGCAAATGCCGTAAGGCTAAATCATAATGGTATTAATAATAATAATAATAATAATAATAATAATAGTAATATTGGTTAGTTTCAGGACAAATGTTCCCCGAAACCGAGGGCTTTCTGCTGATTATTCAAGATCAAGTGATTCCCCCCAGAAACTATCTCAAGTACATAATTGGAGATGCTTCGGTGGTGGATGATCGATGTCGATATGGCTGTCAAACCACTGAGACAATCAAGCATATTACAAGAGGATGCCAAACGTTCGCAGCAACAGAATATAAATTCAGGCACGATGCAGTTGCGAAGATAATCCATCAGGAACTAACAGACGCTGCTGCAGACGGAAAAGGTAAGTTACTATAAATACACTCCCGAATTTGTTTTAGAAAGTAACAACCATAAGATCTACTGGGACCGGTGCGTGCTTACTGACCAGACGACGACCCACAATAGACCGGACATCATTCTCGTAGATAAGCGGGCCAAGGAAGCCACGCTGATCGACATCGCCATACCCAACAACAACTTGCAGGTCAAGCACGCCGAAAAGATCGCCAAATATCGAGACTTACAAGAGAAAATCCGGCAACAATAGGGAAAGGAGAGAGTAAGAACGAGGCCAATCATTATGTCATCAACAGGACTCATTCCAAAGAACCTGTTAATAAAACATCAAGGAACTCGGATTGCGCGAACATCTCTTCAAATTGATGCAGAAAGCAGTACTTCTCGCAACAGTCTGTACCGAGCGAAAATTTGTAGGAAATCCGTAGATGCCACCAAGAGCTGAATCCTTTTGATAACCGGGATATCTGGGATAAGTGAATGTTCCCCTTAAAGAGAGTGCAAATGCCGTAAGGCTAAATCCTAATAATAATAATAATACTAATCATCATTTATATGTGGCAAACTCCTGAAATCAATAGGTACTTTACTCCATATTTTAAGGATACTACAACGGTACATTCATTCCTTTGTAAATAAGTGTATTTTATATTTTCCAACCAAAACTTGTTTTTTTGTTCTAATATTATATGTATGTGTCTTATTATTATTATTAATAAATAAAGATTTATTTTTAAAAACAATTGTATCGACTCCAAGATATACATGTTTACAACTGACAGCAGACCTTTATCCCTAAATATTGGTTTGCAGCTATCCCTCCGCTTCATTCCAGACATTATTCTCAAGCATCTCTATTGCAGGATTTGCACTCTCCCTACATCCACTGAATTCTCCCAAAAAATGATGCCATATCGTACCTTTGACATTATTTATTTATTTAAACAAAAAGGACACTACAGAACCATATAAACATTCCAAATGTTACCATAAAAAATACATCCAACTAAAACAATGTACTGCAAATAATATAAACATTAAAGAAGACAATACAGTAGTCACAAATAAAAAACAAACAAAAACAGAATGTAACACTAAACTAAGCGATATTTGATGAGTCACTTCAACTGTGGCAAAGAACTATTAAAACCATCACAGTCGGAATAAAATCTATTGTAGTTGCACATGATTCTGTCAACGAAGGCAGTGTGGCCATCTTTTCCTTCATCTCGTTCTATGTAGAGGTTCATAAAATAGATGTCACTGCCCACCATTTGGTTGCAGTAAACCATGTTTAAAAGTTTATATGTGAAGAGAAGCAGTGCATCATTTCTTCTAATTCCAGACTCTTCACACAGCATTAGCTTGGTCTCATAGGTGAGTCCAGAGGAGGGAAAACGATGTTTGTATAATAGAGACTTTACAAATCTATTTTGCACTTCCTTAAGTATTTTCCTATGGATGAGATAAAGAGGAGGAGTTATATAGACAAATTAATGCTGTAGTCGCATTAATAATTTCATGTTACGCTTGACAAATACAAGTAATCTGAAACCCTTCAGAATAATATCATCCATATGCTGATCAAAAGATAGCTTATAATCAAATGTCACACCCAGATCATTGACAGATTCCACGGTTTCAAGAAATTCATTGTTTATGCTGGGAGTGCTCCAAATTGGGTGTGTACATCTGTAGAAGCTAATAGACTTGCACTTAAAAAAGCTGATTCTCGAGATCAGACAGCAAACCATTCACATTACAAGGACCGGCGGTGTTGTTGAACTTCAAGTCGTCCGCATATAAAAGAACGCGGGACGACCCAAAACACGATATGACATCGTTAACGAACAAGAAGAGCACCGGTCCAATGTGGGAACCCCGAGGGACTCCAAATGTAACGCAAACTTCGCGTGAAGAACATCCACAAACCACCACACGTTGACAATACTCAGAGCTAGGAACCAATCCATGCTATGTAGCCACTCATGACTCCAAATCTCTGAATTTCCTTATCAGAAGCGGATGATAAGCGCTGTCAAATGCCTTAGATAGATCGGTGTAAATAGAGTCAACTTGGTATCCAGCCTCAACTCAGCTTCATAATATGAGAAACCATACTCATTTTAGTTATGTCATACAGACATATTGAATCTCGAATCTTTACTATAAAAATCTATCATTATTTTGATAAAATCTGACCAACATATAACATTATGATTAGCCTATTCTGTACAAATACTCACTGACAACCCAAATGGAAGCTACTAGGGCATTTGTCGCAACAAATCAAATCTCCACCTTCACTGCAAGCATCACAGAAGTCGTGATTATGTCCTTTTCCGGGTCTTTTGAAGTATGGATGGTCTGGTTTCTTATCTTTTTCTTTCTTCTCGCTGCCTGGAGGGGCAATGAGGGCTTGAATTTCCTAAATAATGGTTATGTATTATTACTTTAACATTTTTATTATTCAAGATCAGGCAAACTCATGTCGGTGTTTCAACTATCATTATGTAGTGCAGTTATAAAGTTTGGGAAAAAAAATGTTAATTTTCAAATGATACGTTTATTGGCTATTTTCCCATGTACTGCATGTGATGTAATTCAAACGGGCCAGTAACAGGTTATCAAAATCGTATGTATATCTGTGAAAATACAGATATGCACACATGTGTATAAATCGTCAAACAGAAAATTAAATTTTAAGAAGGGAGCCTATTCCTTTTAATCCGCAATTCTTGCTCAGTAAATGCAACTAAACCACATTCTGTTTTAATTCTAGATTTTTCAGGTATATTAGGATAGTATAATTATTGCAATATAGTTTTAGGCCCATGTAATTTTGTATTATTCCGTCTTATTAGTCAAGTTAAATACAATCATCCAAAGGTCAAATGTTGCAAAAAAAAACAAAGCTCAACTTGACAAATTGCTATTGGTTATCTTACAAACTTAAGTAGGAGATAAGCATAGCAATTCTACTTTTGTTGTAATAGATATTTCTCCCTACAAATGTATTTTTTTTTATTATCTTAGACCCAAAAAGCTCTTATACACATGGTGTACGTCATATCAAACTAATTTGTTGCCTCCCTTTTTTATCGCGTAGCTTAAACTTTAAAAAAGAGAAATTTAAAGAGCGCGTGAATCGCTGATGAAGCAATGGGGAAAGTATTTGGATTGATATATAGACAATGAATAAAAACTTCAAGAAATCTTCTTATATAAATTTTATTCTGAAATTTTGAAATGTAAATTAGTCTCATTCACACTCGTAGAAATAAAGCTGTATATCATCTCAATAGTGTGACCTATACTACTCTAAATATGTATTTAAGCTAACAGTATTATGGAAGAGGTCGCGACTTCTGGGGGAATGTGATATTTATAAAAAACATGTTAAAAAAGCAGACGTTTCTCTGTAAAGGTCTGGAGATGGATGAGCGCAAACGACATTGGATCTTGTGAACGCAGATTTAATACAGATTCCTATATACGCATAATAGAGAACATCATTGCTACCATAGATTAATAATGTGTTTCCAAATGACAGACAATGCATCGAGTGAATAATTTCCAACCAGCTTACATTGAAGGCCAAGTCAAGTCAGGGAGTCCCTAGAAGTTTACATCAATCAGCGCTTGGATTGGAGTAGTGACATTCGTCCTCTAAATAAAAAACTTAGCAGTTCCATTTACGCTATAAGAACAGCAAAAAGAAACATTAGCCAGGAGGTTGCAATTACGGTATCCTATGCTTATTTTTATAGCCTTTTGCAATATGGAATCGAATTTTGGGGCGTCTCTGTTGATGCAAACAGCATATTCATATTGCAAAAACGTGCCGTGCAAGCTGGTTTTTCCCTTGCTCATCGTCAATCCTCCAGAGAATACTTTAAATATCACAAAATATTTACCATGACAAATGTGTACATGTATAAGAACTACCTTGCATATGTTCAAGAAAAGAGAACATCATAGCATCCACTTGGACATTTGTCCAAGTGGATGTAAGTTGTAATGCTTTTGTTCCTCCACGTGTGAATTTGGAGGCCAATAGCATCGAACATTAACTATACGATAAGAAGAACCACTCAACCGCGACAGCTTTGATGTGCGTGTTCAGCGAGCGCTACAAAGTAATCGTAGTTTTTTGCATGGTTGCTTGGTAACGTTTGGGCACTCTCGCCGCACACAGGTCGAATTTCAATAAAAACTGGCCAGAGACGATATTTTCGTTTGCGGTACTTTTAATCAAATTTATGACGAAATTATTTATAGTACTCTAGTTGGCTTTGGAAAAAACAATTGATATCTTTTGAATTGTTTGCAGCGCCCTGTCAAACTTACGTTCTGCTGATGAAGTATTAGCGCTAATAATTGTAGAAGCTAATTTGTCTAAGCATCAGCACCGAACATTAACTATACGATAAGAAGAACCACTCAATCGCGGCAGCTTTGATGTGCGTGTTCAGCAAAAGCTACAAAGGAATCGTAGTGTTTTGCTTGGTAACGATTGGCGGTCTCGCCGCCCACAGGTCGAATTCCAATTAAAGCTGGCCAGAAACGATATTTTCGTTTGCGGTATTTTTAATCAAACTAATGACGAAATTATTTATAACACTCTAGTACTCTAGTTGGCTTTGAAAAAACAATTGATATCTTCTGAATTGTTTGCAGCGCCCTGTCAAACTTTGGTTATGGTTTTTTTTATTAGCGTGTTTATTTTCATCAAATAAATATTTTAATAGTTTGTATTCAACTGGCTGCTTCAAAAATCTATTAACGTTTTTAATTAGCTATTGATAACAATACTCAAGGTATGTTTTTTTTATGGCAGTGGCCCACACACAAAGGGCGATCCTATGGCGCTCGACGAGCGGTGTGTGTGCGAAGATGTTGATTGTCACGGTTCTTGAATAGTTGTAGGTTGTAATTAGGGGGAAACAGATGTCCTGGGAGTGAGTTCCACAGTGATGCAGTGCGCCAGACAAAGGAGTTCTGTAAAGCGATGTTCTAGGTATTTCCAGTTGTACGACGAACTGGTGCGCTCTTGCCGTCTGTCGTGACTGTCTGAAAGGCGTTACCAGGGGCGGGATGAGGCGGGCCAAATCCTGGCAACATCTGCTATGAAAGTATCTGTAAAACAGGGACATCTCGGCCACATGTCTGCGGTGTTCCAGACTATCCAGATTCCGGGTCAACTCCGGGTCGCCGACGAGACGCACAGCTCGCTTCTGAATGGAATCCAGCAGCTTTAGGGTGTGCTTTGGTGCGGCACCCCAGATGTGTGAGCAATATTCTAAGCACGGTCTTATTTGCGCTTTGTAGAGCAAGAGCAACTGCTCCGGTGTATACAGTGTTTTGTTGCGACATAGCGCACCAAGCTTTTGGGAGGCTGATTTTGCGATGTTAGCAACGTAATAACTAGTATTTAAAAAAAAATAGATTTTTCTGCTTATTGCATAGAGCTGGTGACTTAAAATGTAAATCAAGTGTAGTAAATGTTCAATCAAGGGTACCCCAGGGCTCACACATAGGACCTCTACTTTTCTCCTTATTTGCTAATGATGTCTCTTCCTGCTTTCGAGTTACAAAGTGCCTATTGTACGCAGACGACCTTAAATTTTTTAACATCGTTGATGAGAGTATTGACATTCAGAGTGATCTTGATCGACTCGTTGACTGGTGTGACAAGAATTGGTTGAGGCTGAACGTGGACAAATGCAAAAAGATGAGTTTTTATAGATGCCATAGTCCTTTGGTCATGAGACGGTGCTTGGATCAGTTCAGTCGTTTAACAATCTAGGAGTAATATTTGACCAATCCTCCATCTGGATCAAATAATATCAAAATGTTTTAGACTTCTGGGGTTTTTAAAGAGAAATACTAAACTCATGGTCGACACTAAAGCCATTACATCTCTTTATAATTTTCTCATAAGAAGTATCTTAGAATCATACATTCAAAATAATATTAGATTCCTTTTACTTGTCACACACCGACCGGGATGAATTAAAATGCATTCTTTACACAATAAAAAATAAGAGGGCATCGGGGATTGATCAGATGTCTGTTAGGGTTCTGGAGGCTCTCCCGGATCAGGCACTCGATTCCCTTGTTTGTTCGGTGAATGCATCATTTGATTCTGGAACATTTCCATCTTGTCTAAAGATAGCAGTTGTGAATCTGCTGTTCAAGGGAGGCGAACGGAGTGATTTTGCAAACTTTCGGCCAATATCACTCTTGCCATCTTTATCAAAGGTTGTGGAGACCATTGTTAAGAAGAGAATGGTATGTTTTATGAAAAATCACAAAATTTTAAGTAAGTTTCAGTTTGGGTTTCAAGAGGGTTTGGGGACGCATGATGCAGTGTTTTCCTTTTTGGAGGGTTTGTATGAGAACCTAAATGACGGAGATGTTGCCGCAGCGGTATTTTTCCAAGGCTTTTGACTGCGTAAATCACAGAATACTGCTGGGGAAGCTTCATAGTTATGGATTTAGGGGGGTCGCACTACAGTGGTTTAAGTCCTTCCTTGAAAACAGGAAGCAACTCGTGAGGTCGGCTGCTGGAGTGTCGGGAATTTGTGATATTAAACACGGGGTGCCTCAGGGATCGGTGCTCGGACCGATTCTTTTCCTGCTCTACATAAACGACCTGGCTTCAATCGATATCAGAGGAAGATTCAGCATATTTGCCGACGACACTACTATCTTATGGTCTCATAAACAGCAAGATGTATTGATGGACATGGTCTCCGAAGATCTTGGAAGGGTTAGAGAGTGGTGTGACTCAAATCTGCTGTGTCTTAACATAAACAAGACTAGTGTCCTTACTTTTAAGTGTGGCTGTGATGGTCTATCTCTGGATGGTATTGAGCTGGTAAGAAGGCAGGTAAACAGATTTCTCGGCATTCTGATTGACGATAATTTGAGGTTTCAAGGTCATATCGAGGCCCTGAACAGCAAACTAGCTAGAGGATGTTACGCCGTCAGGATTGTGTCTAATGAGTTGGGCCCTGCAATGGCTAGAACTGTCTATTTTTCTCTGGTTGAGAGTCACTTAAGGTATGGCATTGCCTTCTGGGGTCTTTGTAGTCGGATGTTGTTTAACTCAGCGTTCATTTTACAGAAGAGGGCGGTACGCTATATTTTCGGGGTGAAGCCGCGAGAGTCCTGTAGACCCTTGTTCAGGGAGCACGGTGTCTTTGGTAAATAAAATAAAGGCAATTCATGCTACAACTAATTCTAACCATTATAATACTCGGCAAACGAACAATCTCCCTTTACCGATTCCGAAGAGCGCACTAACCAAGAACTCCCTTATCTATGAAAGCCTAAAAATTTACAACCACTTGCCCGTTGACGTGAAGCAACGTCAAACACAGATAAGTTTTAAAAGATCTGTATCTTTATTATTAAGACATAAAGCATATTATAGCTTGCAGGAATTTTACAATGACGACTGGTCTTAACCTTATCTGTTTTATTGGGGTGCGATTAATGGTATGTTATAGGATTTTAAATTGCAGTAAACGTTTTTTTTTGTTTTTCATTTTGATGTATGACCCAGATTATTTGTTTGTTGTATTTTTTTTTTCTTGTCCCTTATTTTTATTTTATCATTGTTCGTTCCTCTTAGTATACTCTTGATAGTAAAATTTTTTATATTTAGTTTGTAAGCTACTTTGATATACGCTTTTTTACATTTTAGTTTTTAAGTTGGCTTTGTTAATAAGAACTTGTTCTTTTATAACAATAAAGCGTGTTTGAAATTTAAATTGAATACTACTGTAGTGGCGTTCGTTAATGTCATCTTTTTCCTCGATTTGCTCTAACATTTTGACATGCAAGTGACTTGGATTTTCCTTTTACATACACAGACCTCATGACTGTCAAATTTTCAGAGCAAATCGAGGAGAAAGATGACATTAACGAACGCCGCTTGTGTCATCTGGTCTCCATACTATCAATGTCACATATCAAGATTGGAGAAAGTCTAAAATAAATTTTTAAAATATCTTTTGTATAGAATAGAATAGAATCTTTATTTACGGCTTTGCCATTTTACAAATTAAACAAATTCTTACAAAGTCAAATGTACAATGTTACAAAGGAATTTTCAAACACAAAATAATTATTTTCTTATCATAGATTTAAAAGAGTTAAAGCCAATATTAAACATATCAATGTCATACAAAATTATTTTTTTATTAATCATACGACAGCTTCTTGATAATGGAGAAAAAAACCCATAATTGGTCCTATGAAATTTAACTTGAAAAAAATTAAACAGCAAATCGGAACAATCAGTAATGTTATTAACTATTTTAAATACTGTACACATATCAAAAAACTGTCGCCGTTCCTCCAAAGTATTTAAATTTAATAGGGCCCTCAATTCATTATAATTAACAGATTCCCTCGGTATATTAATCTTGTAAGCAATAAATCTCAAAAATCGATTCTGTATTCGTTCTAGGCTAAGTTTATGAATTTCATAATGAGGAGACCACACTGGACAAGCATATTCCAATACAGACCTTACAATAGCACAGTAAACATTTTTTAAAGTAAAGATATTGTCAAAGTCCCTCAGAGATCTAAGAACGAAACCCAATAATTTCATGGCTTTATTAGCAATAAAATCAATATGTTCTACAAAGCTTAAGCTTTGTATAAGCATCATGTTCCATCCGACAACCTGAGTTATGAGGTCAGGTCCATGCTCTGTGGTTATAAAACTCTGGAAGTAAAACGCAATAACTACTTTCTATATTTTCTTTATAAACTCCTCCATGGTGGGATTGATTGTGCTCAACTGCTCGGGCAACTTAACTTCAGAACACCGCCAAGGCCTCTTCGACATCACCAACTTTTCTCTGAGAGAGTGCACCGAACAAATTATGGAGAACAGGCATGTGTTGATCGCATGACACGCATATACAATGCAAATTTGTGAAGAGAAAATGTTGGTTACTAAGGCATATTATAACATAGAGTGTGAATAATGCCGTTTAATTTGCAAATGACGTTAATTTAACTCTGTCAGCAGAAAACAATGCAATCATGACTCACAGCATTTTGTCACCCTCTCACTGCTCGAAGTTTGGTTTACCAACAATAACTTATTGCTAAATGTTGATACAACCCAATTGATAAAATTTAACTACAAGAAAAATCAGTGTTCAATAACTTATAAATTTAACAACAAAGAAATTAAAACTCTAGATTGTGTAATTTTTCTAGGAATTAAGGTAGACAATAGGCTGGATTGGGCGCATCATATCAATTCTCTAGCAAATAAAATAGCTTCCTACTGCTATGCACTAAAAATAATCTCCACTCATGTCAGTGAAGAAACCTCAAAAATTGCTTATCATGCCTATGTGTACTCTCGGCTAAAATATGGAGTTACCTTCTGGGGCGATAGCTTGGAGGCAGGTAGAATATTTGTCCTTCAAAAGCGTTGCATTAGAAAAATATATAACCTTAAATTTACAAGAAACTTGTAAGCAAACATTTAAAGATAGTAAAACTTAAACACTGCCATCTGCTTATATTCTGTAGGCTCTACTTTGTTAAGGAAAATCCTGATCTCTTCCTAGAATGTAACAGAGAACATTCTCATAATACAAGAAGCAAAACTTAATTTAAAAAATGTTAAGTGCAATTTTAGTTTCATTCAAAAAAATGTTCAATTTAATCTTACAATTTTTTTTAATAAACTACCTTTAGAGGTACCGTCTCTGGAAAACAAACAATTTAAAAAAATACTGAAAACTAAGCTTTTGGAAAAATGTTATTACTCTACTGGTGAATATTTGGAAGATAGGACTTTTCTGGGTATGAGCGGGTCAAATTTAATATAGGATTCATCCATGTGTGTATGTAAATTTTGTTTGTATGTATGTACGTGATATAATAATTATAATAATAAATATCTTTTATTGACCAAATATAACAATTTGACAAAAGGTAATAGGTCCGCAAAGCGGTTTTTAACATGTATGTATGTTTTGTTATTAGACTTAGTTTTGTTAGGTACATATTTTAACCGTTTTGCATTAATCTTGTGATCAATCTTGTAGTTAATCTTGTGAATACCTGATTTTATTTTTATTTTTTAACTCACTCCATTTATCTTTCTTTTCATCCTTTATTAATGTAGTCAGTTCTTATTTATGCAGTCAGTAGTTATAGCATAGTTTCTTTGACATGTCCTACACCCTTTGTATGGGTAATCTCAATGTCAACTTGTAATTTTGTGGACAAATAAAGATTTTTATTGATTGATTGGAGTACTTTTCTGATAGTTTCGAGACATTGATTAACCTAGTTCTACATTTTAGAATTTTAGTTTGTTGTATGTATTCAATAGACTGTTATTTGTTATTATTTAGCATTGTCAGTAAGAAACTAACCCAAACTATATTTTTTGGGGCAATACAGCACAATCTGATTCTGATTACTCTTTCAGAACAAAATAGAAGCTAGATTTGGCAACATGTAGAGATATGACAACTAAGCTAACCTATAATCATAATTTAAGAAATGTCACTTTGACATTTGTGCCAAAAATATATTATAATTTTGAAGTGTAAAAAAACAGTTTCAGAAGACACTTTATATTATGTTACTATCGTAACCTCCTGTGATCATACCTTAGGATAAAAAGTGCTGAGGTGTTTATTAGCAAAAAGTGTACTTTAAATGTCATCTATATTTTGAATTTATTTTGCAAAAATGTTCTTCCTCTGCAAATTCATTTACATTAATCTGATCCATTTAATGTAATCTTTCTATTGAACCCAGAAAAGCTTTAAAATCGAAACTACTTAAATGTGACACCAGAACTGACAAGTAAATCAGATCATAATGTCAACAGTCCAAATAATAAAGGGAGCAATAAAGTACATATAATGTTACACTGAAAGCTCTAGTACAATATACCTACGAGATCATGATTTTCAGAGTTTTATTAATATTAATATCAAAGCTCTTTATTGTTTATTTGAATCAAAACATTTGCATTTTTTTTTTTAATTAAAAAAATTATTTTAATGATTGAATAGCTAGGTCTTTTATATTTTAGATTCCTTTACTTTTGTAAGTCTTAAATTATGGTAAAAAAACATTCCTAAATAGCTAAATTTAATGATTCAACACCAATCTCAAACATTTTTTACATATTATATAAATTTTGGTTTGAAACACCTTTTCTACAAATTATGTTGTTTGAATGGCTGCATTTTTTCAATTAGGTTTCTGCATTTTGGGTTTGTTATTGCATTATAAAGCATGCTTGCATGAAAGCTTTGTTTAACAAAACCAAAATGTTCTATGGATCAAAGAAATTTAAAATTTTGGAATCAATAACTGGCTAATCTGGTATAAGTATATACTAGATCCCCTATTAATACATAGATAAATTTTCATCAGCGGACGATCTTAATATCATGTTAATCCATCAAAAGGAAATATTAGCTTACATTTCATTGGTTCAAAATAATTTTATTTCTTCCAGAACTTTGCCCTTACCTTGACTAACTTAGGTTGGGCTGGCTGTTTTTATTAGTATTTCTATTCTATAATAGACTGGTGGAGCTTTTGCCAAGTTAGTCTTTTAGTGTACTCCAGATCCAGTGGTGGATCCGGAGTAGAATAAAATAAGCACAATATTTACTACTTTCATAAGAAAATAATTAGCAGCTCTTCATTTGAGATGAAATCCACCACAAATGGTTCTCTAAGCACAGCACCCATTTCCATACACATAACATGTAAAAGTGCAAAGTGGGCATTATTTCTGACTCTTCCAAATACCTCTTCCTTAATGTAATTGTCCAGCCAAGATTATGTCCCTTCACAATGGTATAATTAGCATTTTCCGCCATCTTATAGCAACTTATTATTATTTTATATGCTTAGCAAAAACAAATGATCTTTTAACTTACATCCATAAGCCCTCCTGAGGTGTCTAGATCATATAAACAAGTCGACATTATTTTCTTTAATAATTATAGATGCTTTTCCGCCTAAATATTGTATATTTCGCCTATGAATTAAGGATTTTTTTTATTTTCAATCAAGATGCGAGGAAAGTCATTTTACATTATGTAGTCACTGTACACATATATTTCAAACTTCTAACCAAATAAATGTATTGCTAAAATAACTGTATATCTATAAGATAATACACATTTTAAAACACAGCTTTTTATTTTACAATAAATTCGATTTTTAGAAAATGCTAAAATCAAAGACGCTTTGACATTTTCAGTTTTCTTTCTGGCGCCTTACTTTCAAATGAGCATGCGCATGATTTAGACATGTTCAGTAATTCGCGTCTACCTACCGCAATTTTGAGCCTTCACACAGGCGTACGTGCTATT
Source organism: Pissodes strobi (assembly GCA_016904865.1). Lineage (NCBI taxonomy): Eukaryota > Metazoa > Arthropoda > Insecta > Coleoptera > Curculionidae > Pissodes > Pissodes strobi. Next base: position 20,670 of record JAEQML010061666.1, read on the forward strand.
ACATATATTTTCCATTGATTTTGGGAGTTGTCTTGGGTTAGTTTAGGTTAGTTTTGTTAGGTTGCGGCCCCGGATCGAGCGAAGCGAGCGGATGGATACGCGTGAAGTGAATTAATTATTAGAACGACAACACAAGGCTGTGCCAATTGCGCAGGTCCAATGGTAGAAAATTTCGGGTAGGTAGACGCGAGTTGTTCAGTAACAGATTATTTAGAGCTAGACCTAGCACGGCACCTAATAAGCGTTCAGTTTACCGATATCTTTGCGGTGCAATGAATTGCCTGGAAGTGCTCTGGTGGTTCAGTGGTTAGATGCTGGGCCTTTCATAAGGCGGCCCGAAGGGCGATATATCAGATACTAGTGCACTTGTGAATGCGAGGCGCGTGATTGGCTAGCTACATGAGGTAACGCCATGTCTTCGCGATGCAACCAGTTGTTTGTAAATCAGCAGATGGTCTAGGGGTCTGCATGGTTAGCCATCACTTCGGCGACCCGGGTTCATATCCCGTCGGTTTTGGTTTTTTTATAAACAGTTTTTTTCTTGATCTTTGGGTTTCTCTTGGGTATAGCTTGGGTTAGCACTTGGTTAGTTTCCTTCTCTTGAGCCCCGGAACGAGCGAAGCGAGCGGAGAGCCATATACCTGCCAATTGCAAGTCTTTAAACCGCATGCATTCACAAGTGCACTAGAATCTGAAATTTCGCGGCAGGGGATTCAATTTCTGTCGTTTTTTTTTTTTAATTAAGGTTATAGTAGTAGTAGTAAACGCTCTGATGGCCTTTTTCGTAAGAAAATTCAGCCAGTAAAGACCCCTATCCAGGCTTAGCAAGAGGTAGAGCGACCCTTCTACATTGGTTACACCTTGATGGATAGAGATACTATTTTTAGAGCCCTCAGTATGTCGAGTATGTACTCCTGGGGGCTCAGACTTGTACTTGCACGGCTTGTTTTAAGGTTCGAACACCACCGGCTGGACATTCACACACATTTAAATCTTGTACATGCACGGGGCCTAACCCCCGGCCGGACGTCCGAATCTTATTCGGGGAATCTACACAGTCCCTGAAAGCCCCATGTGCCCCCAAACTAACATATATGTATATGAAGCTGGAACAAAATGGCCGATACCCGACACGTGCACACTCGACCGAAGACGAATCGGAAGTCCCCAAATTAAGGTTATGTTAGTAAAAAGTACTTTTTCTTCATTTTGGGCATGCCTTGGGTTAGTTTTAGCTAGTTCCTGTTCTTTAAGCCCCCGTAACGAGCGAAGCGAGCGGAGGGTCATGCGTGAAGTGAAATACATTGGACTCATTAGGTGCCGTGCAAGGGCTAGCTCCAAGTTAACAGATTCCGTGATCACCGGACGTATAAGGCGTTTTCAATAATTCGAAGTCACCGATTTAGCAGATTTCTTTATTGTAAGCGCTTTCTTTAATTAATTGATAAAAGCCATCATCAAAGGAAGGTAGCAGTGCTAAATTCGCACACTAGCGTCTGGACGACGGTCTTTTTAAAACTTTCCTGCTGGCGCGCGTACCACAATATGTACATTTGTATTTTTTTTCACTTTATGTAATACCCTCCGCTCGCTTCGGGGCGCAACCACCTAAAACCAACCCAAACCGAATTTAAAAAAGAAACAGACATAACCTAAAAAAAAATTGAAAACGTGACTGGAATCGAACCCGGACTATCGTATCACAAATACAGAATCAGACCACTAAGCTACCAGACCGTTGAAAGCAATTAAGTCTAGATAAAACACTTAAAAAAAGCAATTAAGTCATAAAGACGGTTGTCTCTGACCTGCGGACAACATTGGAGAAACAGATCCGCGAGAGAGATGTTGCTAGGACAGGCAATAAGCGCGGGGTTTAAACGTTTTTTAATGGGATAATATAGAGATAGATCGTTTTAAAAGTTTATTTAATAAAATTCAAAGATTATAAAAGGATAAAAACTTAGGGAATGACTTTAATCTTTAATCATAAGACAAATAAATAGTTTAACATAATACTATACCTATATTACTTATATGAATTTTAGCTCGATTTTATTAAATTTTATACGATTTAAAAAAAAAATTGACTGCGCTTTTCCGGAGACTCAAATGTGGTGGTTCCTCAAATTTTCTTGGCTTTATCTCAACCAGAATTGCATAAACTACTCTAGATCTAGACCAAGGCCACCTATAGGTGGCCTTGTCTAGTCGTCGATTTTGAGGGAATTTTATTAAATTTTATTAAATTTTATATGAATTTTAGCTCAATTTTATTAAATTTTATACGATTTTAAAAAAAAGTTTGACTGCGCCAGGACTGGTACTTTGGCTGGTACTAAGGCAAGAGATTCGCTTAAATTTGATAGATATAGGAAACCAACAACAACAGATGCAATAATTCACAAAGGCTCTAACCAATCGTGGCAAGTAAAACTTTCTGCTTTTCATAGTCTCATCCATAGACTTTTCAGCTTTCCCCTAGACTCGGCGAGTTTCCAAAAAGAAGTATCCATTATCAAACAGATTGCAATTAATAACGGTTATAAGATTGCTTTGATTGACAAATTAATAAAGAAAAATCAGAAGAACATTTTAACTAAACAATTTTATAACCCTACATTAAAATTAGAAAAGGAGCCGTTTAAATTTATCAATTATATTCCGAAAATTACAGATAAAGTTTCAAGAAAATTAAATGAATTTGGCTGTAAAACAATTCAGGTTAATAAGAATAATCTAGGGAGAAGACTAATAAACAATAAAGACAAAATTGACAAACAATCTAAATCTGGTGTTTATAAAATAAATTGTGTGAACTGTGAAGCTGTATACGTAGGACAAACTGGTTGAAACTTAAATATTAGCATTAAAGAACACAAAATGTCGATTTTACAAAATATTAAAAACTCTGGCTTAGCAAAACATTGTATAGAAAATAACCATTTTATAGATAGGAATAATGTCAAACTTTTACACACCGAAACAAAAAGCAAAAGGCTGAACCTTTTGGAGCACCTAGAAATCTAAAAGTCACAAAAACAGACGTTTTAAATACGAACGACCAACTGACCTACTCTTTCAACACCTGCATAATTGACAGTGCAATAAAAACAAAATACCGTCAGGCGGTATAGTAGGGTATAACAATTTAGATTTTAGTATCCAACTACTCTTGATAAAGGCCTCATCAAGCCGAAACATATGTAGATAAAAATATCCCATTAAATTATTTTGAAACATCTAAAAGCAGTGTACTAATTATCCCTAGCATTATTATTCAACGATGTTTCACAAGGATCCTACCGCAGAAACTATACATTTTAGATAATTATAAATGAAACATAACATGACGTAGATATCTTTGTTGTTACATGTTTTCGTAAATATTGGTAGAATACGTCGCGAAAAAGTCTTCTGGAGTCACTTCTGTAGTTACAGATTCCTGAGGTGACCTGATGGGATCAGGTAATTGTCGCGAACTTCCGGAAGAAGGGAAAGGCGATGAGACGAATGAAGGGTTATTGTGTAGGCTGCAATTGTTCGTTTGGTACCGCGAATGTGTAGGAAAATTTGAATATTGGAGTACATAATTTTGTAAATGATTCGATGAAGTCAGTGGTTGTACCATCCGTTTGCGTTGGATATCACGAAAAAATTGGAGGGTATACAACCGAAAATCTAATTTTTCGTCATGATTTAAATTTTAAATTTCTGGAAGCAAAGATATTAAGAAAGACTTATCCGGGTCTTCTTCCTCTCTGTTATGGCCATGTAGATGTTCTAAAAGTTTCTGCTGGAAAGCATTCATTTAATGTTTTAGAAAGAAAATGTTTTTTTAATCATAGTATTACAAAACGCCGTTCGATTTTTGCATCTAAAAAATCGTACGATTTTTCTTTACCGAAATATTTCGAAAAAAGGGCATATTTTTCGAAAATAATTTTTTTTTACGACCCTGTATATCATTTTGAAAATTTTATTTCTATGTTAGTAACATGTAAATGGATCCCTCTAACCGTTTCCGTAATAAAAACGAAAAAAAAATCATATTTCATATAGTAGTAGTAGTAAACGTTCTTTATTAATGACATATATACAATACAATTATATACATGCATCAAAAGGCCATCGACCGGGGTCCTTCAGCCATACAGTAGGACTTGACGCTACGTAGCAGTTACACAAATTTTCCATACATTCGGCAATCATACGTTATTATTGTTGTAATATCTGGTAATATGTTTTAATGGTGAGCAGGAGACTATATTCGCGGAAATACATGCAAGCTGCTGTATATCCACTATAAATCGGCTTTTAACCCAATTTTTTTTTAATCATTAAACTAATATTGCACTTTTCGCATGACCCTCCGCTCGCTTCGCTCGCTACGGGGGCTCAAGAAAAGGAAACTAACCAAAACTAACCCAAGGCATGCCCAAAATCAAGAAAAAGAAAATAAAAAAACTAGTACGACAATCGGATCTTATCTTTTCCAATAACGGTTCATTTTCTAATTACGATTCATTATTCACAGGTAGTATTTCTACTTAAATCCCAGCGGGAAGCAACAGTAAGATATTCAATCATATTCTTAAACTTTACAATGTACAGCTGGTTGCCTAGAAGCATATGGAAAAATTGTGTAACTGCTACGTAGAGGCAAATTACAGTAGGTCGCAAGATCGCTCATTGCACAAAACGCCTTCAGTCAGCGACAAAGCCGCGAGGCTGTCGCATTCGACTAGTTGGACGTGTGCTAAACCTACATATTTCGAAGATATATTAGCAAGAAAA
>JAEQML010061667.1:0-25463 GCA_016904865.1 Pissodes strobi
AAGAGATTCTCGGTACCAGTAGTCCTGTTGTTCAATATATAAAAAGAGTTCATTACAAAACATGCGAATCAAATTGTTTCTGTGACATTGCTAAAATAGGAAAATACTTTACAGATCGATTCGTTTAAGTGCATATAAATATCAGTTATAGTTCGTTACTAAGTTATTTTATACAGTTTGGCAAGTAAAGATATCATGTTTATATAATAAGAGTTATAAAATTATTCGTAAGCTGATTGAACAAGTTGTGGAATTTTGACACAATTAAGCAATATTGACGTGATAATGATAATCGAAGGCCTGTTTGATTCTTGTCCAAATCTATAAGGTTCAGCAGAACGTTTGATTTAATAAGAACGTAATTTTTTCCAAGTATTTTTCTGCAATATTCCCAAATTTCTTTGATCAGTTTATTTAATATTTAGAATATTGGTCTCAGACTTTTAGCGATAGTTGTGTGGGTTTAAATATTGTGATTACGAGGGATTTGGCAACAAAGAAATGTCAGTTTTGTGTTTATAATATGAAGAAATCGTCAGCGAATATGCTAGATGCCTCTGTCATGCGACTACGGGTAAAACACAATTATAACTATATTTCAAGCAAAACGAGAACGCTGACATCAGTGCCACTATCAAAAACAATTACGTGTTTATTTAAGTAAATAAACTGAAAATATCGCAATCATTATTGAAGCTGCAAATTTTTTTGTGATGAATGCATCAAATGAAATATTTTCTTTCGCTTGGCAGCGATGTTTTACCAATACTATTTTTCCACTTCAGTCTAATATGGGGATTTCATTCATATAGTTATGTAGTAATGTTTGGGCCTATTTATATTAAAATAATGCGAAAAATGGAAAGCCGTTGAAAACCTTATAAGTATTATACTTACGTCCAACTATTACGAAGCAATACAAAGGCTGTCGCTAGAATAAATATTTTTAATACACCGAGTAAAATTGTGCCAGTAAAAAGGTTACGAATATTGTATTTCATGTTAAGCTTTATGATTTCTCACAGATATTTGAAAAATATGCTAGGACGATGCGGTTATGAAAAAGTGGTGTCAAGATGCTTGGAAGGTTATATGGGAATATCGGTACAATCAGCATAATGTGCCATGAACGTAAATTCGATTTATTTATTTCTTACTTATTTATCACCGTTATCAACTACAAAAATTTGAAACGCACTTATAAAAGTTAAATTAAAAAAAATATTATTGTCAAAGCACACACTATTGTCATAAGATGCTTACTTTTTGGTAGCTCTTGTATGTTATTTATATCGGTTGGCGTACTATTCCGCACATACACGCCTTAAATTTTAATTACTACTTGATAAAATTAGCTGACAGGTTAAGACAAATTTTCCCTGTAAATTAATATATGTCTATAATTTACAAAATTAGGTCTGGTAAGTAACAATACGATATTAGCAAATACATTTTGACTAATTAAAAATATATATATTTTGAAAAACTGCCTCTGCACCTGAAGCTGGCAATTCAGTATAAGGAGTGAACCTTTACCTGGCACAAAATGAACCTATACCTTACGGACTTGTATTTCGAATTAAACAAATTGTTTTTAGAATTTTTTAATCAGACATTTTTAAAAATCAACAAAAAGATACGGTCAAAAACAATAATTATTATTCTGTCATTTTTTGAATTAAACTACTTTCATTACCTAATATTAAACACATAATCAGAACGTTATTATTTTTCATTGATTTCTAGTACGTTTCTTAAATACAAATCTGACTATGGCCCCTGCAGTTAAAATTTTGGGAGTTTTAACAACCCAACAATTTGGTCAAAATTGATAAAGGATAATTATATCTTTTGGACACTGATGACTTCATCCTTTTGCTCAAACCAAAAAGTGCTTCTTTAAATGGTAATACAAGTTGGTAATATATCCAGTTCTTTAGATCTCAAAGGAGTTGAATGATTTAAAAGCAAGATTGGGTAAAATTGATTAATTTTTAATGTAGCTACGCTAATCGATATTAATGTTATTGATTACCCTGATTAACCCTCCACAGCTCTTGCTGCTATTTTTAAAACACAGGGACAATGGGATATCCTGACGGAATTATAGGTTTGTATAGTTTATACGAAAATACTCTGGCTTTAAATACAAAACTGACCGCAATTTATGATTTGTTATAAGACTGCCAGATTTATCTTTAAAAATATAAATATCTGACAATGTGTTCTTTAATGTTTATGGGGATAAATTTTATTGTGTGATTATCTTAATAATCCTAGTTCAATATATTTATATTATTATTCTACAAATTGCCTAGACTTCTCGTATTTTAATTATTTTTGTCAAAATATTATTAGTGGCATTAAGGCTAAGCTAGTTTTGTATTTAAACTAACTAATTAAAATGCTAAAATTTTATATTATTAACTAATTTATGCTGTAAGTGGACTTTGATTTGGAATTTTACACGCGCGGATCACGAACGCAGTAATCTTAAGGCATTTTCTATTTTATGTTGAATAAAATGTGTCCTTATAATGGTCTGTTATAGAGAAAGTACACGACAGTAGAACTGTGTTTTATTTGAAACAGTTTTAATCCCGTAGGACTAAAGCTACCCTAAAATAGTATGGCGACAGAATGAACTCTACACTTTGCTCCGGAGGCAAGTCTGTCATTGCCTACGGAAGAAGTAGAGGAGAGCTGGGTAATATTCTCCGCCTATTTCCCGAGAGATGAGAAATATTGCCCTCCGCATAGTCTGAAGGATGCAGTGGCGCGTTTACCATGGAAGCTAGGGAGGCGCAGCTTCCCTTAAAGATTTTACAGATTTCCTTTATTTCATCTGGCCAACGTTGCAAATAAATGTTCAGAAATTTTATACATTTGTCTAAAAATCAGATGAATCTGATCACATTTTAGTAAACCATCCTCGCTGTTCCATTTTATACATTTGTCTATAAATCCGATGAATCTGAATTTTACTAAACCACTCTAACCGCGTGACAGCGCGAGTCCTGCCGTCAGTTAGTGATAAAGGGATTTTCTAGTTATATTTTTGAAGAAAAAAAAATTATTTACTCAATATAAAATAACTATTACTTTATTTAGTGAGTAAAAAATATAGGATATGAAAAAAAAACATTCGACAATATTTTATGCGTGAGTAAAATATAAGATATAATTTAGAAGTATCCGTCCTTTATTTCTTTTAATTACAATTTTATACATATTTTGGCAATATCACCAATGCGCCATCAAAAGATGTTTGCCTAATGTGCGTTTTTAACGAAATTTAGGCGAAGAAAGGAAACTCCAATTAGTCATTGGAAGTGATGCTAACTAATGCGCCACATATGGAGGAGCAGTAATAGCAACGCAAGAGGCCGAATCATTACTTCAGTTCGGGGGTTGAATCTGTCAACAAAGACAAAGAACTCATTTCCATTACGATGGCACGTAGAGAAGTTCTCGATTGTGCACGAAGGGGACAAATTAATGACATGATTAAAAATTGGTACGTCTCGTGAGAATCATCCAGCACAAGCACATAACGTTTGACATAAAAAAATTCCATCTCTTAAAGCAGTATTATTTCGTAATCCGAGAGACACGAATTCACGGAAAGTCTGGAAGGTAAAACAATAGAAGTTAAAGACACCTAGAGTCTGAAATTGGTGAGAAAGGCGATTAATACGGCCTACCAGAGCAACTGAAAACAAAAAGGAACCAAGGTGTGGTGGAACGAAAAGCTTAACAAGCTACGTGCCATAGTCGGAAAGCTATATAAGAAAGCCAAGAAAAATAATGACTGGGACACTTACATGTCAACATTCACGGAATAGAACAACAACAAAAAATTCGAAGATCTAAACGAGACTCGTGGAGGAGCAGATTCTGTCATCAAGAAAACCTCAGAATGCCCGAATTTACAGGCTCTTGGCGAAGGAAGAATCCAAAAATAACGGAGTCGAATTCCTCAAAGGGACTGACCTACAGGGAGATCAAGGAGAACAGTTTGAACTACTTTCAGAAGCGCGCCATTCATAGTGCCAAGGAAGCCATCAAGGCTGTACTGAATGCTAGGGGCATAGATCAAGTGAGCTATAGATCATACACAACCGTTCAACTCACCAGGGCTGGGTGGAATGTATCCTGTACTTTTAGAAAAAGGACAGGATATTAATACCCTCTTAAGGAAAATCTACAGATGCTGTTTAACCTGGAGATTTATACCGAATGTGTGGACACAGGTGAAGGTTATATATTTGCTAAAAGTAGGCAGACTATCGGACCATACACCAAAATCTTACAGACCATTAAGCCTGTCTAATAATTTATGTTAAAATCCTTAGAAAGGCTAGTAGACAGGCATATAAGAGATAATGCACTTAGGATATTTCCATTGAGTGAGCGTCAACATGCATATCAAGCAGGTAGATCGACGGGCTTCGCTTGGACGATCTCAACAGGCTGCTCTCAAAGTCGGCAGCAGCAGTAACCTTTTTTCTAGCTGTAGAATACATATATGCTTCGCCCCTTTCCATTAAGAGAGCGCTGGAGAGAAGACAACCACTATATACCAGTGGGTACAGGCATGACTGCATGAGAAATCGGATAGTAACATATCATCTTGGGACAGAGCCACCATTATAGCTACAGTTGGTAGAAAATGTCTTCAAGGAGGAGTTTCATCTCCACTGTTGTAGGTCATCCTGGTAGAATGATCTGCTCCAAAACCTATCTGCTGAGGTGTTTCTATGCCTACGATGTGTAAGCGCGAACAGCTCTCTAAATTCACAGGAAACAATAGTGGTTCCCATCACAAGAAACAGAGACCTTTAGTTCTCAAGAGAGAAACGATTCTCTTTTCTACATAGGTGGAAATACTTAGGAATAATTTTTGGTCAAACGTTGACATGGAATTTAGGCATCCTTTGGGGCAGGGACAGGGAGAAAAATGAAACGGATGTAGAATGGCGAGTGGTGTTTACGTTTAGGTATGGGAGGTGGTGAAGGCGGGGTATCCCCATAGCCGACCAAAAATGCGGGGTAGGGTGCGGAAGGTGTTGTGGCATGTAAAGGCGGAGTAGTTGCGTTAGTTTGGGTAAGGGAATCCTTTATATCAGCTCCAAAGGAATGCTTTATAATGCGGGTACTCATTTTTAACAGTTCATATTCGTATTATCCTCAAACCATTCACTTTAATAATTCTGATTTAGTTTCATTAACAGGTACAATATTTACGTCATCATTAAGTTTTAAGTATTTATTATTAAGATAATAATTACATATGCAAAACGAAAGAAACCATTTTTGACAAGAAAGGTTTATGCGGCTAGAGATTAGGAATGTAAGGACTTACTCTACAACTTCTGCATTTGCTATTCAACGGGAGTAGCTTTTCCCTCGAAACGTAGTCTTTTTAGTTTCTTTCAGCTTAGAGTCACTATACACTTGATTGGTACTATGGTACTTGTGCAATTTATACTCTGGGTCACGCTTGGTCCAGGGCCGAAGGGGCCTTCTCCTATCCTATGCAATCCTCTCCTATCCATTTAAGTTTCAGGTGAACTTAAAAGTAAGTAATGGATATATGTGTGGAGGAGGCGTCATCGCCTTTACGTCACTGCGACCTGTAAGATCTATTGCAAGCCTCCTTGTACTTAGAGTATTGTGTCCAACCGTGTTTTCTTGATCAGTGGGTCCATGGTGTCGCTTAACGCTTCTAGATTGGTTGTCCCCGCAGTTTCGAAGCGCAACCTCGCCAGGCCTATTAGACTCATATGTCTCTTTAGTGGACAGTGTCATGTTACTTAGTAGTCCCACTATGATTCTTATTGACTTCCGATTATAACTTAACTAGTCTGCTGTTAATTTTGCTGATGAAATCTTTGGAATGTCTATGTCCTGGTAGATTAAACCACCACCTCTGGGACGCTTCTTCTATCCCTTTTTGAATGGATGTCTTGGCTATGGGCCTTGCGACTCCGCAAAATAGTTCTGGTCCTGTTAGTGGCTGGGACGAGCCTTCTCGGACTAATTCGTCTGCCATCTCGTTGCCTCCATGGCCTTCATGTCCTGGCACCCACGCCAAGGTCACTTTTCTATTAAGCGTTCCCATTTCGTTCAACAGATTTATACAGTCCAATACTAACCTTGATGTTACTATATTGGAAGATACTGTATTGATTGCTGCTTGGCTGTCGGAGTAGATAACGACTGTCTTGTTGCTCACCTTCGTCCTGATCATTTCATCTATACAGAGGATGATAGCTGTAATTTCCGCTTGAAATACTGTGGCGAGTGTGCCCATAGGTATCGAGATTTTGGTATCTGTCCTTGGTTCGTAGATTCCGGTCCTATTCCTTGGTCGGTGTTCGAGCCGTCTGTATACCAGACTATGTCTGCCCTTATGGGGGGGCCTTTTATCCATAGGTCTCTTGGCGGTATTTGTGTTGAAAATGTCTTTTCAAAGCTATACTGCGGAGTGGAGCGGTCCGAGGGTATTCCTAGGATTTTATCCTCCTTAATCTCACAGTATAGTTTATTGTTTTCGGTGCCGTGTCCTCTTATTAGTGGTGCTTGGCCTTGTGTCAGTCTGTAACAGACCGATTTGGCTTCGCCTTGTATGAGAACATGGAGTGGGGGTAGATTTAAGCTAGTCTCTGTAGCTCATTTAGCCTTCTCATTACCTCTACCTGTCTGGTTTTCGTCCACCAGGCGATTGCTCCATATGTTATCATGGATCTAACCACCCTTGTGTATAACCATAGAGTAATTTTCGGGTTCAATCCCCAGTTTTTCCCACACATTCTTCTACATATACCTAGAGCCATTGTGGCTTTTAGCGCCATTTTTTGGATGTGCGTGTTTCATGTAAGTTTTTGGTCAAAGATGACTCCCAGGTAGAAGCCTCTTTGGAGAAGGATATAGCTTCTCCAGCTAGCCTTATTTGCTTTAGCCCTGTTAAATCTCTCCTTTTGATAAATGCCACCACTGTTGTTTTATGTGGATTAACTGACATTTGTTGTGCTCTGCATCAGGAGTCTACGATGTTAAGGGCTCTTTGGCTTCTTTCCGATATGGTGCCCATGAATTTTCCTCGCACCACAATCGTCAAGTCATCTGCGTAGCCCAGGCAGTGAAAGCTTTCCGCCCGAAGTTTTTGGATTAGACTATTAGACCATCCACTAGAATGGCCCACAGTAGTTGTTTTCAGTGTTGCCTCGCCATAGTCTTATTTTTAAGACTGGCCTCGATCCATTGACGGATAATTCCTGGGACGTGTCTTCCTTCAGTGGCTCTTCCGATCGAATCTGGTGACGCGTGGTTGAAGGCGCCTTCTATATCGAGAAAAGTGGCTAGTGCTATTTCTTTATCCTCTATGGATTTCAATAGCAGCCTACTCAAATCGTCTAGGGCTAAGTCCGTAGATTTTGCTGCTTGGTATGCATACTGACAATTGCTTAGCGGGTTGGCCTTTAGAGCACTATTTCTTACGTACCTATCGATTAACCCTTCAAGGGTTTTCAGCATAAACGGCGATAGGCTGGTGGGTCTGAATGATTGGTGTCTGGTCCGGTATCCTGCCTACCTTCGGCAGGTATATAACCTTCACCTGTTGCCATTTTGTAGGTATGAATCCCCAAGCTATACAGCCTCTGAAGATCTTACAGAGAGATGGGACCAAACTATCATGTCCTCTCTGTAGAAGTACTGGGTATATCTCATCTAACCCCGGCGATTTGTACGGTTGAAATTGGCTTACTGTATCTGACCTTAGACGGCGTTATGATGTCCGCAGCTAGCCTCCAATCTTGCTTCGTTGGACTTCCTTTAGGAGGCTCTTCGAGCGCCGTGGTTTCCGTCATCTGAATTGACGCTGGAAAGTGGGCTTTAATGAGAAGCTTCAGACTTTCCCCGCATGTTTTTGTGTATTCGTTAATTGTCTTCTCCTTTCAGGAGTTCGACTCGGTTTGTAGAGTTTTCTTTTGCTAGCACCTTGTGTATCTCTGCACAGGTGGGGGTCTCGTTCACCCTTTCGCAAAATATCCTCCATGGAACTTTTTTTCCTTGCGGATTTCTTTGTTGTATTCCATAAGGACTACCCTATATAGGTCCCATTCATTTGTCTTCTTGGCCTTTGTGAACGGTATTATTACGGTCTCCCGAAGCTTATTAAGCCTATCGTTCCACCGGACTGTGTTACCCCCTTGTTTCCAAGTATTTTCTGGTCAGTTTTCATGGTATGTTGTAGCAACTGCTTCCGTCGCTTTTTCGGCTGCCGATGCCGTCTCCAAACCTCTCGTGTCTTTTGTATCTACTGTGATTCCTTGGAGACCTTCGCTGAGGGATTGTAAGTAATTTGTGGCTCTTGGGTTTCTGAACAATACTTCTTTGAGCACGGGGGGTCTTTATGTCAAACATTATGTGCCTATTAGTCTAAGAGCTGGCTACGTGGAGGAACGGGTCACTCGGTAAAGTCTAAATTTAGTCAGTTACAGATTCGGTTGTTACCGACATAGCAAGGGGCAGGCCGTCAGAAGTCACCCTGGAAGTAATAAGTGAGGGTAGGGGGTTGAACATGTATTTTTTTATGAACATTTTCTGATTAGGTACAGTGCTGAAAATTTGCATCAGTATTGAAGATGATATAAGAAAATAGGGAAAAAACTGTCAGAAGTCTAGGCGGAAGATAAAGGGCCGTCAGAAGGCGCCTATGTTGCGAAAATTTTCGCATCAATTTTGTCACTAGGTACACTTCTGACATTTTGTATACTTATTCTGTGATTCAAACTGAAATTACCTGCAAATCGTCAGAAGACTAGGTGGAAGAATAACGGAGATATTATCGATAGTAAGAGTGTCGGAGCTCCACTCAAATCATCATTATATCCCATATTTTTATTTTTTTTTCATCAAGTTCACTTCTGACGATAACATAATTTAATTTAATACAATTAAAATCCATTTCCAGATCGTCATCAAATTGAACACGTCGTCGTCGCTGTTATATACCTATCATTTCATCATCGTCAGCTGAAAGTACAAATTAATAATTTAATTGAGTTTATAAATTGACAAAATTAAATTCAAAATTACCTTCCGAATTTTCACTATCAGTGAGAACGTCTTTGACACATGGTGGCAATTGTGGTCCTATAAACCATTTGAATTCGTAAGTGGATCCATCCAATGTCCATCTGCAAGTCTCTGCTTCCAATTCATATGGATCAAACAAAGTTGCATTTGTCCATATATTTGCGATGAAATGCGTTCTCTCCATATATTGACGTAATTCAAAGTAGCAAAGTGCAAGCAAGAAGCATCAAAATTTTTCAATTGTTTTTTTTTAAAGGCTCATTTACATTTTTTATTGTATAATTTCGATGGAACAATTCATATCGGAGGTGATCTACTTTATAGCATGATTTAACACCGTACATGTCACAAACAAATGATTCAATGATCGAGAAAGTGTTTTCTTTATTTACACCTGTATTTCCTAAATCAGTGAATGCAATTTGGTACTCTTTTGGTTTCAAAAGCATTTTATAAGGACGTTGCTTTCCTTATCTATAGAATCTATATTGCGCATCCTGTTAAAGCGTTAAATCCCGGTAATGCTTTACACAAGTCTGATCCGAGGGATTCATGAAGCGCATTGACATCAATAACATGACGCTTATCGGAAATTCCACATTCGATCCTAACTTTTGACTTAGTGTTATGTAAGTTACCTAAGAAAATAACAACAATATCTGTATTGGAACATTTGATAACTATATTTGAATTTAAATCAATTTTAAACGCATGTTATATTATTTTAGTATCAGCTTTTTCATGTGGAGAGCAACAAAATTCAGTATTCCTCGTGCGAATGACATTACCATCAGTGTTTACCTGGTATGAATAGCAGTCTATATAATTTAGGACAATTGTTTTGTTGTTAATAAAGGGAGAAACGTCTTGAGTTTGCCAGTGTTCAATTAAAAATCCGACCAAAGCTTCTTTGAACTTGTCATTTCGAAGTTCTTTCGAAAAGTCAGTTGGACGCGTTTGTTCTGGACCAGAGATGACGTATCCGTAGTCAGATTCGAAATCTCCTCGCAACGAACGCCCATAATCTTTGATTGAAGGCCGACAATAACGATCAAAAACTATGTGTATCTTTGGAGCATGATAATTGCAAAGGATTTGTAAAAATGTTTTCGATATATTCCCGAAAGACTTTGGTATATTTTTGATACAGTGAATTAAAAAAAGAAGCCATCAACAATTATGGCATCGATTGCGGGAGGTAACGAGCTGTCGTTTCGGAAATTTTTAAGTAAGGCCGATTTTTCGGTTTTACAAATAGTGCCATCTAAATGACACCCTGATGTGGATATTGGAGTCATGGGATACGAGAGCATTTTCTCAATATCTGCTGCCTCCTTCATCGAAATACCCAACATGCGTCTAAAGAGATCGCGTTGCATGCGAACCTCGCGTACTTTGTTATTGACGGTTATTTTTCGTTTATTATTGCAATTAGCAAAGTTCAAAATTTTATTTTGTTTAATTAGTGCTTTGATTCTACTATCATCTTGTGAACATTCAGATATAAATGATTCTTGTATTAGACCGGGGGATAGTGACAGATTTTGGGACACGATTTTACTCAGTATGTCTTTCAGAGGACAATATTATCCTTATATCTTCATAATAATAATGCATGAATCAAAGAGTCGTCTTGGGTTCTTCATATTAAAAAATGATTCATCATTTGTTCGAAAGCCATGTGTTTTGATACGATTTTAATCAGGCTGCCATGCGCTCTGTAATGAAATTCAAAACAAAAATTCGTAGTAAAATCATTGGCATACCGTTAAGGTGGGCCCGAAGGGCTGATATGGCCACGTGAACTTGTATTTGAATAAGGAAATTTTCCGCGTTTTTAAACAGGCTGCCACTGATAAGTATACAAGTTCTTGTTATAAAACTGCTTAAAAAAAGATGGCATACCGATTGCGTATGCCCAAGTACTGTTTACATTGCAAAAATTTTGTACAGCGATGGAATGACATTCTGTGATTTTAGTCAGTATGCCATTCTATTTTCACACAGTTAATGGTAACATATGATGTATATGATATTGGCATATCGTTTGAGAGGGTAGAAATTATAGGCATACGCATAAAACATTGCAAAATAGAAAAAACAAATTCCGTGTTTTTAAGCAGTATGCCGTTCGGTTTTTGTTATAATCATGGTATATGTAGATGGAATAACAAATGGCATACCGATCGATAAGGCCCAAGCTTGTCGAAAATATTTAAAAAAAGATGCAAATAAATTTTTTTATGTTTTTAAGCAGTATGGGTTTCTGTTATTATAATCATGGTATATGTAGGTGGAATAACAAATGGCACACCGATGGATGAGGTCTAAAGTTTATAAAAATAGAGAATAAAAAAAGAATTTATGAAAATATACTTTATTGGAAATCAATCTTATAGATCATAATTATGGAGTAAATTTTTTTCCATCACTCCACAATATCTATTTCGAAGTTTGGTTCTTCGTCGCTAACATTCTCCTCATCTTGTGTGACGTCGATTCGATTTTATCGTCTTCCTCATCAATGAAGTCGTCATCATCATCGTCTTCATTATCATCATCATCATCCAAGGCTGCGATCGATTCGCTGTCATCTTGCAAGTCCCTTTCATGATTTGTAAATAATCATAGGTATTTCACATTTTTAAGAGGACCTTAAATAATCTGTGTAAATGACAGTGACGGTTGTTATTTCTTTTTGTATTACCTTCTGTAGCGTTCGGTTCAATGAAGACTTCATGAACGAATTGCGGAACCTCGTCGCTTTCAAACCAACGGAGGGTGTACGTATTATTCGGCTCTATTAAGGTGCTTGGATTGGACAAGTACGCATTGCTCCACATTATACCAATATATGTCGTACGCAATATGTGTTGTTAGAGTGCTCTATTGCATGGTGGTAGAATGCATGCATCGAACTTCAAGAGATTTTTTTTTAAGTTTCAGTGCTATCGAGCATGCTATAGTTACAGGTAAACAGATGAACTCGTGCCTCATTTACAGTCGTGCATTTTTTAAGTCCGTTTTTTTTAGATATTTTTGAGGTTTTATTGTGAAAAAAAATATGAATTTTCCATCTGTAGAAGTGTTTGATATGTTTCGTCCTTATTTTGAATACCATGATAATGTAAACTGTTGCCGCTAACATACTTCGTTTCTAAAAAAGTTCAGATTTTAAGGAGATAGAAGGGCAATATTCATATATTATATCACGAGAACTATGAATTTAATCGATTAAACTACGTTCAATATTTTGAGCATGATTTTTCTGGAAAATGTTGAATGCAAAATAATTTAATATAATATTATAATTAATTATTTTGCATGAAACTATTTGCCAAAAAGAAAAACCATGCGAGAAATATTGAATGTAGTTTAATCGATTGAATTCATAGTTTGAGTGGTATACGGCTAGATTATTTCCTGAATTAGTAACCTTGGTTACATACCCCAATGATGCGTTGACTAGGCCCGCTTATCAAATTCGACATGTACCTAAATATTTCAAAATTTGACATTTTCTGTCACCTTATACCAAAATAATGAAATACAAATTTTAAAGAAAATCGGAGTTTTTAGCAATAAAAATCAATATTAGATCATTCAAACCATTTATAAAATATTGTTTTTTCAAAAACCGTTAATGAAAATTGCAAGAATCAGCTACAATCGACAAAACAAAATCCAATATGGAGGACGCAGTTTAATCGCTGTTAAACAGGTCTAGTGCAATAATCACTTATCTAAACAAAATTTATTCAGAAAATCGGGCTGTCTAATTGGTCCATTTTACGATGAAGGAAATAATCACTCATATTGAATGAATATAAAGCAAAAAGAGCTTAACAAAAAAGGTCGCGTGTAGCACAGTACACGTGTTAGAAATGATTACCTCTCTACCGAATTGAGCTTAATAACATTAAGCTATGGATCCAAATACACTGCGAATATATAATAGAAAATCTGTTATAGTGTAAAACGCGTGAGAGTCTTCTAGAAGTCCGATTCAATCGCGACTCGAACAGTAAAAATTACCGATTCCATAAGAGAGAAATAGTCATATACTTTATCCCTTGCGAGACGAAAATTCCAAAGCGGCTTGAAAAATCACTCTCATGCGGCCAAAGAAGTATTCACGTCAAAAAGAATCGAATTTATCTCGGCCCTAAAATCCGTAATCTACTATCTTTAATTTAAGAACATTTTGCAAAAAACGGATTTTAAAATTTAAGATGGCTATTACGCCCCCTGGCGGTCATTTTGAAAATTTAAAAATAATTTCCAACATTTTCTCTTGGCCGCTTTAGTCCTTTAGTCATAATAAGTCTTTAAGACAATTACTCTTCGAGATATAGCCGAATGCCATTCTTAGTTTGGGTTAGTAGCTACCCGGAACTAAAACAAAGGGAAATCGTGTTGTATGTAGCCTACTGCCTCCTACTTGACGAGCTCTGATAGTGCATCATGCCCATTGATTTGTATAAGAGTGGATAAGCAATAAATAGACTAAACATGGCAAATTTACGACCGCGAAATGTAAACAAAGAGATTTCTATTTGGACTTGCGCATTAGAAAATTAGTAGGAGCTAATTGTTGCACCGTGAAGGTAAATAGGCAGGCCCTGACTTCGAAAGTGATTATTTCACCAAATATTCGGTAGAGGAGTCTTGCCGATTGTGAAATGGGCCCCAGTTAGCATAGTGAAACAAACAATAAGGTATAAAGAAGTAATACTTATAATAATTAGACTTACTTGAAATAGGAAATCTCGGGTATTTTGCCTCGAATCGAACTCGAATTATTAACTCAAAACGCCGCGCCGTCAAAACGAAAACACGTCAAAGACAAAAGTCAAGTTCGATCCTGACCGACGCCTGCTGAGACGGCTAGTGTTTTAGTGCGCATGACAAAACGGTATCTTCTTTGTTTATGTTTTTCCATTTTGCGTCGATTTTGTCATGCGCAGAAACCTGTTTTTTTGCCCATAGGTTGCCACTTTTGAATAGTGCGACAGGCGGCTATTGCTTATCCAGTCCTATACAAATCAATGATCATGCCATGTTCTTGCGGTGCGGGCGACTCTGTTCAATTTCCGTCAGAAACAAAACCTTTTTTTAAATTTTTTTAATATGATAAACCCTCACAACTTGTATGCCGTTTTTATTTTAACAAAGTAAATTACGAACTTTAATTATAAACCAAGAGGCATACTGATTAAAAACACGGATTTTTTTTCCTAATTTTTTTACAATTTTTTATATGGAAAACTCGCCCAACTTGTATGCCGCTTCTTATTTCACCTAGATATACCATGATTATAATAAAAACAAAAAGGCATACTGCTTAAAAACGTGGATTTTTTTTTTCGTATTTTGCAACTTCATTTCCCTTTTTTAATATGACGAACCCGCACAACTCGTATGCCTTATTACATATCAACATTTTAGGATACAAACTTAATGTTACAACAAATTTTGTACTGACTAAAATCACAGAATGTTATTCCATAACTGTACAAATTTTTTCCAATGTAAACAGTACTTGGGCATACGCAATCGGTATGCCATCTTTCCTTAAGCAGTTTTATAACAAGAACTTGTATACTTATCAGTGGCAGCCTGTTTAAAAACGCCGAAAATTTCCTTATTCAAATACAAGTTCACGTGGCCATACCAGCCCTTCGGGCCCACCTTAACGGTATGCCAATGGTTTTCCGATGAATTTTTATTTTGAATTTCGTTACAAAGCACATGGCAGCCTGACTAAAATCGTACCAAAACACATAGTTTTCGAACAAATGACGAATCATTTTTTAATATGAAGAACCCAGGACGACTCTTTGATTCATGCATTATTATCATGAAGATATACGGATCATATTGTCCTCTGAAAGGCATACTGAGTAAAATCGTGTCCCAAAATCTGTCACTATCCCCCGGTCTATATAGTCCGTCCATTTTCTTCTACATTTAATAGAAAATCAGTCACGAGGTCCGATGCACGATGACCTGTTTTGATATTAAATAAAAAAATTCATTATATTTTTCATTTATCGAATTATTAATTTATTAATGTCTTCCGAATTTACTTCTGACATTTGAGCAATAGTATATTAAAATATTGTAAATTATATTCAAAAATCGTCAGAAGTGAACTTGATGAAAAAAAACTCAAATATGAGATATAATGATGGTAGGAGTGGAGCTCCGACACTCTTACTATCGATAATATCTGCGTTATTTTTCCACCTAGCCTTCTGACGATTTGCAGGTAATTTCATTTTGAATCATAGAATTAGTATACAAAATGTCAGAAGTGTACCTAGTGACAAAATTGTTGCGAATATTTTCGCAACATAGGCGCCTTCTGACGGCCCTTTATCTTCCGCCTAGACTTCTGACAATTTTTTCCCTATTTTCTTATATCATCTTCAATACTGATGCAAATTTTCAGCACTGTACCTAATCAAAAAAATTTCATAAAAAAATTACATGCTCAACCCCCTACCCTCACTTATTACTTCCAGGGTGACTTCTGACGGCCTGCCACTTGCTATGTCGGTAACAACCGAACCTGTAACTGACTAAATTTAGACTTTACCGAGTGACCCGTTCCCCCACGTAGCCAGCTCTCCGTCTATATGATCTGAGCACGATGGTTCTTGTGACACGTTGGCAAGTAATCGATACAACAAAATGAATCCTCCACAACGATGTAGAACATATCGTCAATGAAAATATCACCTACCACTAAGCCGTATAAACTTCTTAAAATTAGTCTTACAGCAAACTGATTAAACACGCTCTTAATATTTAGTTACTGGGATCCTCACTCTATGAGATTCAAAATGACCTTATGTTTCGGGAGTCCCGCATTTACAAGATGACAAGAAACGGGATGTGAAATTCTGCATGCTTTCTTAAATTAAATCATTTGAGCAAATGTATGAGTGCATCAATCAGGCAGCAATGTACTTTATATGAAGCATCAACCATAGTTAATGAGCTTAACCACAGCCGACTTCAAGGTCCAGCCGCGAAGTGACACGTGGCAACGCCGCTTTAGCGTGGAGATGAAGCTATACCTCGGGGCGGCGGCAACCGGCGAAAGCGATCAGCGGACGTTTTTTATTTGTTTTGTAAGTGTCTAATTTTCTTTTTTGTTTTTAGAGAAAGATTTCTCATTAGCGAATTGGTTATTTTTTTTTCTTAACGTAATTATTAAGCAAAATATTTGAAAATATTGAACAAGGCATTATAAGAAGCGTTTTATACTCCTTACCACAAACACATACCGAAAAAAATCGCTGAAGAATTCATCCTGTTCTATACTTTTTAAAGTTAAATCAGTTAAAATAGCTTTCTGGTTAACTATCTTAAGAAAGTCATATTCAGTGGAAACGTCATTAATAATTTTTTTCTAAAATAGCACTCATATGAAAGAGCATCCCTTTATTAATGTCCGTTGGGATACTTAAGCCACCACGTTGTAGATAGTCGAAATACTCATTTTGGATGAAATGTCCTTTACTTTCAGCCACTAAAGAAATGCAAATATCACAAGTGATTTTTTTTGAAATTTTGTAAGCGGCATATCCTGAGATCAAAGCTGTCACAATCAGTGAGATTTAAATCATTTTTGTGATTTAAATACATTTTTTGATTTAAATACTTTGAGTTTAAATATTTTTTCTAAAAGTGATTTTTGAGTTATGATTTAAATCTTTCTGAAAAGTATCTTTGATTTTTGATTTAAAAATAGTATTTAAATCTTTCTAAAAGGATTTAAATCAGTAAAAAGATTTAAATCTTCGAAAAAATTTAAATCCTTAATCAGATTTAGATTTAAATCATTAAAAAGAGTTTAACTATAATAAAATACAGCAATAAATACATCCTAAGTGTTTTAGTTCTATGTTTATTTTGTATTTTGTAATGAAATTTTTTTAATGCGTGTCACTTAATTTTCTTTTTTAAATATATATTGGCTATATGGGACTCTTTGGTATTATTGATTTCTTAAAAATATATATTCCCGATAATTTCGATGAAAGTTTCTGCGTCATAAACAAACCCCTTACGAAGTAATCACTCTGTAAAAAGCAAACAAAATACAATATAATGAACTATTTTGTATTATTTGATGTTGTTAGTGTTTTCATTTTAATTAATATAATCGGCTAACATAATAAGAAGTATAAAGTTACCAATTATGTAAATGCTAACGGCTTTTAAACATTCGACAATGTGTCAAAAATTCCACTAAAAAAAAAACAAGGTTTAAATAACATTTTAATTTGGTTTTTGTATGTTATTTTGACGTACCTATTTAAGATTGTATTGTTTTTTAAAATTTAGATTGGGTAACGTCACACTTTTGCTTTTTTTTCACTTAATTTATATAAATAACATTTTGATTACGCTCTAAGGGGTTTTTAATGATACATAACTAATGACGCCAAATCGTTGTACATAACCAACCAAATGATTTCAATCTTTTTTACATTTTAGATCATTTTAGGAAGTATTTGAATCTTTTCAAAAGATTTAAATATTTCCTAAAATGATTTAAAATGTAAAAAAGATTTGAATATAAAAAAGATTTATTATTTAAATCTTTCTTTATATACAAAACGATCTTTAATTTAAATCGTTTGTCCAAATGAAAAGTATCTTTGATCTTTGATTTAAATCATTTTTTAAATGATCTTAAACAGCTCTGCCTGAGATATATATCTCAGCTGACTCATCAATCTCACACTCACTTAAATATTCTATGGAGATTAAAAATAGAAATTTGTCGCAATCGGTGTTTCGAGGCACAGTCCAGTCCAGGTCACATTCCTGGTAACAATTATCATTTTGCTTTTGAATCTCTGAAAGTAAAAATTTACTTCCAGATACATTTCTATAAAGATATGTTTTAGACGAATCTTTTTCTCAGCATTAATGTCGTCGAAACTAACATTATAATTGCATCCACCTAAAAGTCTATATTTTCCAAAACCTTTTTCCAATTTCTCTGTTGTGATTTTACCTGGCAGTATGTATGGCATGGAGCATTTTTGGAATGAATAATCAATAATTTCAATGAAAACTGCGACACTGTAAATCGATCATTATTATTTTCAAGTTTTTGCCATGCCATAAAATAAATTTCTTTAAAAATTGAACAGCTACGTCATCTATCCCTGTAATGGGCTTACACCACTCATTCCTCTTAATATTTGCCTTTAACAAACTATAGTGTTATTTAACATGTTAATACCAGCGCCTTATAATTTCTAGAAAATCTTCTGTGTCTTTAAAACCAAATTCTATTAAAGAAGAAATAGTGGAATGATGGCATATATTGTCCGCGAGATAAACTTTTTGACGCTCAAGGTTATTTGGAAAAACTGTTTTGTAACTAAGTTTAAAAGCTTTTTTAACTAACATACTCTTTTCTTTGTCGTACACAAATTTTATTTTTGCAAATTTTGCATATTTAATATTACTAAAATTGTCAAAATCAGGAAACACAAATGTTTGGTTCAGATTCCGCCAATTATTATATTTTTGAATAAATGTTCAAAATCAAAGCTTGTAAAAAATTTGCAGTTGTATTTTGATTAGTACTTGGTGACATATTTGGGGATGACGAGAGATATTGTAAGTATCTTTTGGTGGGTACATTCAAATAATCTCGCATTAGGTCATAAGCAGAAGGAGAAAGCGTATACAACATAAACGACATTACTGTTGTTGATGGTGAGTAATGCTTCTGTTTCATTACGAGTAGATTTATCTGATCGATCAAAAGTAATATTCTATTATACAAATTATTATCTTCTGCATTTAAATTATTGGACTGGCTAGCATCTTCTGAAGTCTCTAAATTAAGTAAGCTTAAGGCTTTGTTTAAATAATCCATGCTTGTCTTTAGAAAATCACAAAACATGAGTGTTACTGACTCGTTCCTTTCACAATGTATGAATTTGTACCGAGACAATATGTTTTCAAGCTGAGACCACCTGCTTAGTTTCATTTCAAAAGGTAAAATCCATTTTAAATCATTGTAAGCCAATTCATTACCTTTCAAACAAACTTTTACATTCATATGATTGTCCACTGAAAATCTGATTGACTATATTTATACACTCATTGGCTAAATCTAGACTATAAAAATATATTTCTGAGCCACTTACAATTTTAACTTCCCAAAATTCAGAAACGTTGATTTTCTGTGAATAATTTAAAAGATTTTCAAACCTTTTAATTAAATCTGATTGTTCGAAAGCTTGATTAAGTTGAACGTTACGCTCTTGATGCTCCTTGTTTCGCTCAAGGACTTTTTCTAGGAATGGGAACAGTTTTTGACACGTAAGCAGGCAAATTGGGAGAAACGCACGGAACAGCTGTTAAAGTTAGTTTCACTTTAGTGGGAATTTTTTTGTGGTGCTATCAGGTAAAAGACAAATAATATCCTCACGAATAATATCACTTGGCACCAAATGTCTAGCATAAACTACAGAATATTTAGTGGGCGACCAATCAGCTTTTGGAATGGCTTTTAGCCACTGAATTTTCAGTTTTTCATCTTTTGGGAAGTGGAAAACTGACTGACTTTCTTCCCCTTTTTTTAAAGCACTGGGATAATTGGAATTGCATCCTGGAATACAGCATGGACTTGGCACATTGATAAATAAAGAAACAAATAAACAAAATGTAGAAAAAGTGTACCACTTACCACCTTTCCATAGTAAACATATGTCACTACATATATTTTTCACTAATTTTAAATCTAATTCACTTATTTATACCTACAAATCGGCTATAAGCTAAAATAAACAACACTATCAATAAATGAAGTGGACACAGAATGATTTTACATTAGTTCACTAGCGAGAGCTACAAAGAACGAAAAACATCAAAAATAATTATTTGCCGCCATTAGAGTAAAGTGTAAACGACCGCGGCCGACCGCCTTCAATTTTTTGTCACTTTTTTTTACTGATATTACGGAGAATCCGCCCCAAAACTAACACTTCGTAGAGGTTCTTGGCAATCACTTCACAAAAGGTTTTTGTAAAATATCAACGAAAACCCAGTAAAAATGCAATTTAACTAGAACAGAACGAAAGCAACCTGTTTCCCTTAAATTTGCATACTAATGTTACGTGACTTAACATATCTCTGGGCAACGTTGCCGGTGTTTGTACTTCGTGGCTAGGGGTAAAGGGGACTGTGACTTAACTGATTTTCTACAACCTTGAACGAGATAAAATTTTAATGATTCGCGATGTTTGATCGATATGTTTAATGATTTCTAGATAACGGTACGAAACTGCGTTATAATGTCTTCGATTTTGAGACGTGAAATATTAGCTGCCATAAGAAAATGCATGCTCTCTTTTTGATTACTTCCTCTGAAGGTTCGCACGCACTTAATTTGCATAATAATGCGCCAAAAAGTAGTTACAAAATGAAAACACAAATTCATTGTTGAAATATAAATATTTCATGTAAAATATAAAAACCTTAAAAACAACTCGTAAACATGTGCTTAACTTACCGTGTAAGTAGGTAAAAATCGTATAAAATGTATAAAAATATACTTAAAAAACTTGTACAATAAATACAAAAATATATATACCTATATATATATCGAGCTCGAGGAAGAAATAGTTATTTATTATACAAGGAAAAAAAGTATTAGATTTTAGCTCGAGGTTGTGTTGCCTCCCGACGCGAAGCGGAGGAAGACAAACACCGAGAGCTAAAATCTAATATTTTTCCCGTGTATAATACACTATTTTTTTCTGTGACGGGAAAAACGACGATTAAATATTGAAAAAACATATTACTACAATATATTAAAGTCAGAAAATTATCGATGTGAAATTTGAATTTTTAAACTGGTAGGCTGTTGTACTTATAGTGACAATAGACTTGCGTTGCTAAGGAAACCTTTAAAGTAATCAAATATCTGTCAATTTAATTCTGTGATTTGATTTATGTGTATATATGTATGTATATCCGGGAAAAAAGTAATTTCATAAAAAGGGATATTTTGTTACCTGACAACAGAGATAAAATGTTTTTCCCGTCACAGAAAAAACTATTTTATTATGATCACATAGAAAACAAACAATTTGTTTTAATTGAGATAATTGCTTGTGGCAGATTTAAAATCTGGGAAAAATGTCATAAAAATTTACAAATTAGCAGCTGAGATTTTCTATCGTCCAAACGTCATCCTTCATGACAAATGTCATTGTTTAGGGACATTTTCGGTCTGTCACTTAGGCCTGTCATTAAACGCCATACTGAGCTTATTTTGACGTTATATATGCCATATCAAAGTAACGACAGCTTGCTGTATGGAATGCTTTATCCCAAACTAGAAAATTTCAATAGAATGTTGTCTATTTTTCCTAGAATTTACCGAACAAATAATTCTGTTAGCCCGTCAAAATAAATCAAATTAGTCCAAGATTTATAATACCATAAATAGGGTGAACGGTAAAAATGAAGTGAGAAATTAAATTTATTTTAAAAAAAAGTCGTTAATTAACTGCATTAAAGTTAAATTCTTTTATGTTACAATTTATGCTCTATTTTTCAACAGACATTATTTTCGAATCTGTCACTTGGTCCACCTTTTATATTTTAACATTAATCTTACTACATTTTATTTAGGAGGTAGTTTCTATATTGCTGTAAGATTTGGAGCTTAATAAATACCGACAAATTATTTTGAATACAATCGTAAATTTCCATTAGAACCTACTAATCGAAATTAAAAAAGATTATAAATTAACTAGTTTAATCGAGGTATGAAATATCTCCACCGCTTTGCTTTTCGGTGTTTCCATTACTGAATCTAGTTCTCCTTCTAATAAGTGCAAATTTCGGCGCAAAGAGCTACATATATTTATTCAAGTCAGAGGTAATCGCTAGATGATCTCAGTGTGGTATGTAGCGACTTCAAATTCAATCCAAGGTTATACAAATAAAGGTAAAATTAAATGTAATATTAGAAGACGATGCCTTGGCAAAATATTACGATCTTTCACGTTCTATTGTGACCTGTTACCTCAAAGGTTAGTGCAAATTGCTTTCTGCTTATGAAGCAATTTCTATACTGCTAAACGACTCCAAAATGTACCACTTTTATTTTCGGTGGGGCACTTGAATCACTGGATTCCGTTTCTCCTTCTTTTCGAATCGGTGCAAAATCTTTCAAGTAATCCTCATTCGGATGGCATAATGGTAGACTTTCTGCTAACTCTCTTTGAGGGTCTGTTATGTGCGAAGGAAGAGGCGGTTTTACAGCGCGTTTTACTTCAGGCACTATGAACGCTGTTACAGTATCAGAGAATTTAACTTTTGTATGTACTTTTTTCGGGGCATTAATTGGATTATTCGCAGATGGTTTTAAAGGAATAGGATCTTCCAAATCGATAAGATTATCCAAAGAGATATGATTTTGAAGGTTTAAAAACGTAGATGGTGGCGGAAAATTTATATTAGGATCAGTACAATTGTCCAAGTTATGACAACTCTTGGAAAGTTTTGAACCGACATTCGAAACTCGAGGCAAAGGGGGAGATTCTTTGTTCAGCGGCATATAATTATGCTTTGCATCTTTGAAAAAGTTGAAACTACTGATGGTAGGTAGGTGTGGTGAATATTGAGGTAACCCTGAGATATTATGGTCCATATCCTTATTTGTAGGTATATCGTCGGAGGCAGATATTTTGGTGCAGTTTGTTATATTTTCTACATATTGTTGTATATAGGAAACTCCTAAATTTCTGTAAAAGGGTAACTGGGGTACTGCTGGTGGTGTCTGGTTTTGTTTCATGAAATCTGATGGAACCTAAAAATAACGAAAAGTTCATGTACATATTTCAGGCCAAAAGTGTGTATTTGAAGAACTTTCAATTTAATAATTCAACTTGCTATTACGCAACCGTTTCCAAAACACTAATAAATAAATAAAGTTGTAAACTAAACGATAGTGTAACCAAAAGCAATGGATTCTTGAAGTTATTTTTGGAAAACTCTTTAAGCACTAGCAGCCACGAAACTATTTCAAGACATAATCACTTATAGTATGTTTCAGAAATGTATAGAGTAACAAAACTTAGGTATGAAAAAGGACTACAGGGTGACCCACCAATAATTTATGCCACTTCCATAGTTTGGCATTGGTTTCAGTGGAAAATTATTTCTTTTCACCACCGGGTTTTGGGTCAATTTATGCTTTTTGCTTATTTTTATCCATTCATAAACGCTGAAAATGGTACGCAGGTTGTATACTTCTTTATTTTATTTTACCAAAATAAAAATTATATATAATATGTACATAATATACCTAAATAAAATAATTATTATTATACAGTATTATCCTTCGCATCTCCGCCGTCCTTCATTACACTTTGTAGTAGTAGTATATTATCCCAACCGGTACAAGTTTTAAAGAAGTTATCAAAAAACATGATGATTCAGTCGTCCCAGGCCCGGTCGCTCGAGCTCGTCGCCCTGTTGCGTCATTACAATTTTGTACCGTTCGGTGACAGGTAGTAAAGAATCTGTAAATCGGATCTTTCTTTTGGTTTTAAGAAGAAAAATGCCGAAAAATCGTATTTCAAGACAGTTAAAGTGTTAGTGATACGTCTTGCTCGCAAAGGAGGCGAAAAAAGGGGGCAATATCCATCGTAAGAAGCAAATCAGGGGGTGAGTCCATATATGCCAAAATTTCAAAAATACATAAATACCTGGTTATCTTAGATATATAAAAACAGAAACTATCTCTCGTATAAAAGCAAACTAAATGTGTATAATACTAAACTGTAGTATTATGAATAAATATGACACTTGTAACCCTTAATTTTTTACTTAATAAAATTAAAATGAAGACACTCTCAAACTTCTAAAACTAACTATATTAGAATAAAATAGAGTGCGAACGGGTTACAGTCAAAAATGCGAATGACTCCGTAAAGAAAAAAAATGATATGTTACCTCTCGTCAGCGAGGCAGACGCTATCTTAACAAAATTAAATGTGCTGACTGCCATTTTAATTATACTAGCAAACTGTTATTTATATACGAGAGCATGACAAAACATTGTTACATTTATTAATGTTTTACATAGAGTAAAACCTTTATACCATATAAAGATGAATATAAAAAATATAAACAAAATGTTTATAATGCCTTCGTATTATCACGTATTCGATATTTGATCCCCGTATAGGGCACATGTGGGACTATAAACTATAATTCGATGCAAATATTGCAAAATAAAATATTAAAATTAATATTTAATTATGATCCACTAGCTCATACTGTAGATCTATATGAGAATTTAAGAGTTTGAACAGAATAAACTTATCTACAGGATAATAAACAAAACTCAAAAATCAAATATTAACATAATATTTTCAAGGGATATTTATAGCCACAATACTAGAGAGTTTATAGGAAATCGTACTGTTATTAGTAAAATGCAATTATCCTCAATATCTACCAGTGTGCTTCCTCTAAAAATAAGAACTGCCCAAAAAATAATACCGTAAATTATACAGAGCGATCACAAATTAACAATACCTGTAATTTTCCAAGAGTAAACTACGTGATTTTATTTTTTTAATAATGTTAATCAAAAAAGTTGATTGCAGAAAAGTTATTCAAATGCGGGAATAGTATTAACAAGTATACAGGGTGCTACAAATTTGTTTCTTTGTATGGGTATCTCGAAAGCCGTAAGAGATACGCGGTCGGTTAAATTGGGGCAAAGTTGCCCAATTTAGGGGTGATTGACATGCCGTCGAGAAATTTAGAAAATTGCGTCTACTTCCGGAGATATCCGTAAAAAACTGAAAATTATCTATTTTATTTTTATTTTTTCCTGCCTTTGTTTGAAGAGATAAAGTAATATAAATATCACATTATTATTACCACTTTTTCTCCTCTACAACCTGGCTGTATCAAATTTTACATCCGACTTTTCGCTTTCGGGCCCCTTTCATCAACTTAATTTTTTTAAATACGGATCTGGGTTTTTTATCTAATTTTTAAAAAGCCTTTAAACTTGGCGGGCGGTGGTTATATTTTTCTGTTGCCCAATTTTTTGTACTACATAACCTTCATTGATCCACGTCTCATCAAGATAAATCTACTTGTCAATTATTTTCGTCGCTAGCAAACAATTTCATCGCTTTCCAGTAAAAGTGCTTTTCCCAGTCAAAATCCAATTTTTTAAAGTTGTCCATAAGAATTTTCTAGTTATCAAAGGAATACAGTCATCTTGGCCAAGCTCCATCAAAATTTTATATAGGGTGGGCTTTTTTTAAATAAAAAGAGTG